>AWOL01S0088886.1:0-11269 GCA_000715115.1 Nicotiana otophora | reverse complement strand
CGATACCAATCCGCCCGATATCTTATCGGGTGGCTAGCGGATTAATACATTTAACAACCGATAACCGTTAAGTTAAACCGTTAAGAATAATTAACTGTCCAATCCGCCCGATAAGCAGCCCTACTTTAATATGCTTTTGTAGTGACTTGTACTTGAGTCCCATAACTTGAACTCACAGCACAAGTACATAAATAGAATATTATTATAAAATCTTGAATTATGGTGGAGATTCATAACCACCAAATGAGTAATCCTCACTACTATTCTCAATTATCTCTATAACTTTCATTACTATAATACTTATGGAGTTATGATTGTAACTCCATAACCTCCCCATGATCTTCCTCCATGATCTCAAATGTTTAATGACATATTTCTTCACTTTTTATGTCTATATAAATGCCTTGTAATAGATGGAAAGATCACACAATTGAAGAAGAAATAAAATCTCTTTCTTCTCTCTATTTCTATTTCTTGTTCATGTTTTACTAAATTACTTTTATTTCTTAACATGTTATCAGCACGGTGCTCTGACCAATTGAGATTTGAGTTTGGTTCTTCTTCCGCCCATGTTCTGGTTAATCTCATTACGAGAATCAGAAAAGAATAACTACTATAACTAAGAAGTACAAAAGCAGGTAAGTTACTCCTCTATTACTTATATTTTTTTTAAGTCTTTTGTGTTGACAATTTAATTTCCTAATAACTTTCATTCTTGACCTTGTCTAAATTATTAAAGTTTAGAAAAACGAATAGGTAATTGAATCTTTCTGAGTATGATCTTGTATCAGTTACATGTATTCTTGGAGTTATGGCTTAGGTTATGCTAGTAATAGTTCGTCCATTGCATCCAATATTTTGATTAAAAAGGAAAGGAAATCGGTAATTAAAGTTTAAATAAATATTTGGCCTACCACTCAATGGCCCCTATAATTGTGTGCACTTTTACTAGTGAGTGGTCTGGCCTGATAACTTTGAGCTTACTGGATAATATAAAAAGAGACTATTATGAGGATATATTTTTGTGCTTAATTTGTTTTTTATTAGTGACATTGATAATAGTAACAAAGTTTGAGTTATTAGTACCGATGAAATTGTTCTCACACGTTGGAAGTACTCAGGAATTGTATAACTTACATATTTTTGTCATTTTTAACATAATATACTGTGGTCTAAATTTTTTCAGTCTATAAGAAATAGTTTATCTCATTTCTATCTCAAAGAGGTCAAAACTACATGCAATGAGTTTTATAGTCATAGTTGATGAAGTGCTAATGTTTATAAAATTATTATAACAGAATGGTTTTATACATAACCTTTATACGTGACTATGTGGGTAATAGATTTAGAGGACCGAGGATAAGTCTCAGTTGCACTATGGCCTATTATGCCAAAGGTTAAGGATAAGACGGTGGGTTTTAAGTCCCAACGCATCATGAGGGTAAGACATTGGGTTTTGAGTCCTGATGCTCCATGATTGCAAGAGTTGGGTTCAAGCCCCAACTTATTATGGCCTAAAACGCCTTTATATGGATAAGACATTGGGTTTGAGTCCCAATGCACTGTATTGATGATATAATAATGACTAAAGAAAAATAATTTTTCTTGAAAAACCATGAAGCTTGTCCCACTTGATTTGCTTCATTCTTGAGGTGAATGTGATAGCAATGCATAATAAGTCTAAATGAAGACAAGTGGTTGACCAATGAACATGGGCGTGCCAAAGACTAAAATAATAATAGTCACTATGATAATTATGAAAAGGAGAACAATAAGGGTTTTCAAGATCGTCCTTCAAAATGTAAAGTCAATGTTTCCCATCAAATTGGTATGAAAAAATAATAAAGCATATCGCGATGATTATGATCCATTCCTTCAAGAGAATGTGACTTGTGATAAGCATTGAGAATGCAGACCCATTCGGTGAAGGTGAATGTGAAAAATGTGATAAACGTAATGAGTAAAGACGTGCAATGCATGATTGGATCAATACCGCACAACTCACATCTGCGGTAGGTTTGAGTGAAATAAAGAGGATGGACTTTATTGTGTAGCTACATGGATATGTCATTGGTCACGTAGTTACGGTACCTCAAAAAACATATTTTGACATGCCTTATAAAAGGTTATTAAAGATAAAATTAAAGCAAGAAATAATTTTGCTTATGATGGTTTTGATCATGACAATTATTATGATATGATTTTCTTTGTGAATGAGACATTCACCATATGGATGGTGTGACAAAAGATCTTACAGTACAAAATTAATTAAGAGCTCCGGAAGAACTAATTTGTTATTATCCAGATGAATGAAATTGTTCTTGGCATTGATATTGTGGTAAGTCTCAAAAGAAACTTTTTGAGTTTCAAATATATTAGCCAAAGTGGTTGGCATTTGATAATATAAATGAAAGGAAGATTGAATATCTTCATATTACTATAATCATACCGAGCAAATATAAAATGTTACCCGATTTTCCTTCTATTTGTACTACAAAAGCATAGGCATGATGATGGAATCACATGCCACAAGTAAACTAGAAGTTTCTTTTGCTAAACCAATATTAGTTGGCATGACCGGTTGGCCATCCCGGTTCAATTATGACGCGAAAAATTAATTGAGAATTTACATTAGCATATATTGAAGAAAAAGAAGATTCTTCAAGAATTTCCTTGTGATGCTTATTCTCATGATATATTAGTTAAGGTTGGGATTGAATCCCTTGATTTCTGGAACGAATAAAAGGTGATAAATATATGGGCTCAGTCACTACCATGTGGACCGTTTACTATTATATGATTTTAATAGATTCATCTATTTATGGTCACATGTGCATTTGTTACCAACTTGCAGTTTGACTTTTGCAAGGTTGCTTGCTCAAATTATTAGAGCACAGTTCCAGAATATAAATAATTTATCTTGATAATGCTGGTTTAAATCCAAGTTGGTTTAGCATAAATTGTATGCGTTCAATTATAGTTAAACCATTGGTTATGAGAACAAAACTCCCAAAACAAAATTTGGTATGAGATGTATTATTTAATATATAGCAATACTTGTACGCATCTAGCCAAGTTATGAAAATTTCTCCCTATCACAATTGGTTCGGGGTCAGGAACCAAATAATTTCCATCTTAAAATATGGATGTGCTATATGATTTAATTATGCCACCACAATGCACAAAGATGGGTTCCCAAAGAAGGTTGAGAAATGTGTTGGTGATCCCAACATTAGGGGGAGAAAATAAAAAGTTGATAAAGTGATACGTGGAATGAATTATTATGAATACATATAGATCCTCGTACAAGAAAATATGAACTTGAAGTTCAAGTCATAATTCATTTGCAAATTATTGCTATGCACATTTGCTGACCCAAAGCTAAATGTCATATTTCAGTTGCTAATGCTCCAAAAAGAATAAAGTCCATGAGGGACAGAGTTTATGGCACACAAGAAGCGTAACAGACCGATAGGTTCCAAAGATAAAACTCCTTGAAGAAGGAGATGAGCAAATGATAAAGATAGTCATACTAAGGAGGCAAGTGCTCTATAAGAGCACCATGACATAACACTTTATAAGACCTCATAGAAGAGGCCCAGGTACCCGAAACTATTGAGATCTCGGTAAGTTATGTCTTTATTTGAGTGATGATGGAACCAATGCAAAATGATCGTCGACGATGTTGTTAATATAATGTAGCGCTCAATATTATTAATATTGACGAGGATCTTAAGCTCAAATCTATCATAGAATGTAAACAGATAAATGATTGGCCAAAATAAAAAAATACGCAATCAAGATTGACTTCACCCGAAAATGTGAAGTTGGATGGATAGTCCCAACACCTGAAAGTATAAAGCCAGTAGTGGTATAAATGTGTTCTTGTGCGAAAAAGGTCAAGTCGATAGACAAAGACAACTTATGACACAAGAAGATTTGTAAATATCATGACATTGATTATATAGAGACACGTTCTCCTGAGGTGGATGTAGTCATTTCAGATTTTAATCTGGCAACACATGAAAAACTTGATATGTGTATAATGAAAATCATTGAAGGATTTAAATTGTTCTGAAGCATATTAAGGTTTCCAAGAAATGTATTAAATAAAGCTTCAACAAATCCTTATGTGGATTAGAGTAATCATGACGTACATAATTTATTTTTGTGTCTAGTGCAATTGGTGCACTAATGTATCTTGCTAAAACTATGAGTATAATAATATGCAAGCAATATATAGTTTTATTCCTATATGAAGATGTTGGAATACTATTAAGATTATATTGCAAAAAGAATCCTTGATATAGATTTGTTTATTCTAAAAACTATTGCCAAAAATTTATTGGTTATGCAAATGCAAGCAATTTCACAAGATCGTTCTTCAAACAATCTATTTGTATGTTAGGGTACTTCCATATTATTATTTCACAAGGCAATCAATTGTTGATACTTATTCAACAATGTCGACATACTAGCAACTGATAAATCAAGTCACTCAACACACAACTGGTGTGTGACTTTACTTTGAAGAGAAGACTACAATTATAGTAAAGACGATGATGTTTGCTTATCTTAATTGACAGAAGGATATATTAAAGGAGACAAAATACATCATATATTTCATCAAAGTTCTTTATCAGACACAATCTTCACCGAACGGTGAAATAGATATTCAATGAATTTGTTCGCTTGATAATTTGGTGATTCTATTCAACGAAGCACGATCAACCTCAACATTTGAGAAGTTAGTATACAGGATCGGAACACATCATCTAGGTGAAATAAATTGATGTTTTCATCAGGGGGAGATAAATACGCGATGTACTCTTTTTTCCTTAGCTACGGTTTTATTCTACTGGGTTTTTCAGGAAAGTTTTTTAATGAGGCAGCAAGCAATACGTGTTACATGATATGTGTACTCTTTTTCCTTCACTAGAATTTTTTTTTCATAGGGTTTTTTACTATCAAGGTTTTTACGAGGCACAATATCTATGGACATCCAAGGAGGAGTATTATAAAATCTTGAATTATGGTGGATGTTCATAACCACCAAAGGAGTAATGCTCACTACCTTTCTCCATTATATCCATAACTTTCACTACTATAATACTTATGGAGTTATGATTGTAACTCCATAACCTCCCTATGATGTTCCTCCATGATCTCAAATGCTTAATGACATATTCAATGACATATTTCTTCACTTTTCATGCCTATGTAAATGTCACGACCCAAAATCCAACTAGTCGTGATAGCACCTAACCCAACCCGCTAGGTAAGCCAACTTTCAATTATCCAATTTCAATAACAATTATTTAAAAGAGAATATCTAAAACCAATACATTTCCCCAAGAACTGGTAGTACAAATCATGAGCTTCTAAGAATAAAGTATACAAAGCGGAAATGAAATAAATACATAGTCTGTTTGAATAATACATAAACATAGCTTTTATAAATCTAAGGCTATCCTGAACAAGAGGCAGCTACAACAGGACGCAGGTATATCTTCAAATCCGGCAACCATCGAACACAGCCACAACGGTAGCCAATATCTGCACGCAATGTGCAGAAGTATAGTATCAGTACAACCGACCCCGTGTACTGAGTAAGTAACAAACCTATCCTTAGGTTGAAAACAGTGACGAGCTTCTACCAAGGTCGGGATCCAAAACCACTAGTCCACAACAGTCCATAACAACATAAAGCAAATAATACTAGAAGAAACATAGAGATAAAATGCTCAGCCAAATCATGATTTCAAAAATAATAGTTCTTCCTTTCAAATACATCAGAGAAAACCTAAATCGTTTGTCGAAGTTGCCAAAAATCTGAATAATTTGAGAACATTAATTTTTCCAAAATCCTTTCAATAATAAATAAAATATCTCATTTTCTTTCCCAGATAACTAGTGTAAACAAATGCATCACTATGCCCATCTGTTAGCATGTGGGAGAAATCATGAATAATGTGATACCGTATAGCATGAGAAAAACACATCTCTATGAATATATGTCATATGTGCATGTCAATGTAATGTATCTCAGAGATTGCACTCATGTACTCACACTCTCTCAGAGTACTCAATCTCATTATCTCACATTCTGTCTCACTGTGCTCAGCACACTCAATCACTCAGCACTATACAATACCTGCTGTGGCGTGCAGCCCGATCCCTGTTTATAGTTGACTGCGCTCATTGGGGGGTGTACAGACTCATGAGGGGCTCCTACAGCCCAAGCGCTATAAGCACAGACAACTCACGTGCTGTACGGACAACTCACGTGCCATAATATAAATATCTGGATCTATACGGCCAACTCACGTGCAATAATAATATAAAGATCCGCACGGCCAACACACGTGCAATAATAAGCCAATAAGACCTGATGTAGGCGGGCAGACCCGATCCATATAATAGTAATAATATATATAAAGCCAACATGGCATGCTGCAGTGTGCAGCCTGATCCCAAACATATCCTCACAATCAGGCCCTCGGCTTTTCTTAGTCATCAATCTCTCCAGTCTCTCTCTCATAGGCTCACAATGTCATGAGAATAGCCCAAAATGATGATATAATGTATCAATAAATAACAACTGAGACTGAGATATGATATGCAAAGAAATGAATATGACTGAGTATGAATTTTCAATTTAAAATAAATATTTTACATCAATATGACCTCTGTGGGTCCCAATAATATTGGCACATAGCCTCAACATGATTTTTAATATGCTTTTCAGTTCAATTTCTTTAACACATAAAGCTGCATGGAAAATGCTAAGATTATTTAACTACAAAATTTCACAGAAATAATTATGTCATAATTTCTATAGTGCACGCCCACACGCCCGTCACCTAGCATGTGCGTCACCTCCAAACAAATCACGAAATACATATATTCAGGGTTCATACCCTCAGCTCCAAGATTAGAAGAGCTACTTACCTCGAACAAGACAAATTCAATGTCGAGCAAGCTAAACAATGCTCCAGAAATTCCATTCTGCGCGTATCAACTTCCAAAAGGCTCGAATCTAGTCACAACAATTTGACTCAGTCCACACAATTTATAAGAATTAATTCCATATCAAAACGCTAATATTTTCCATAAAATCAGAAATTACGCCCCAAAAATCACCCGTGGGGCCCATATCTCAAAATCTAACGAAACTTACAAAATAAGGCAACCCATCCAATTACAAGTTCAACCATACTAATTTCACTCAAATCTGATTCCAAATCGGTATTCAAACTTGAAAAATTCGTTTTGTGACATTATAAAAATTTTCTTCTATTTCTCTTGAAGATTCAATAATCTTACACCAAAAATGAAGATACATTCCTGGAATATAATCACAAGGGAGTTAAGAACACTTACCCCAAGTTGTGTGGAAAATTTCCTCTCCAAAATCGCCCAACCCGAGCTCCAAAATCTGAAAATGGATGAAAATGTTAAACCCTCGAATTTTAAGGTTTTGCCCAGTCGATTTCCTCATCTGCGGACAACGGGTTCGCACCTGCGACCCTCGCTTCTGCTGACAAATGGGCGCATTTGCGAGCCAGGCCACTTCTGCAGAGAGTCAAGCGCAGATGCGACTCCGCACCCGCGGATAACATTCTGCACCTGCGCTGCCCGACTTCCTCACCCTTTTTTCGCTTCCGTGCCAACCCTTCGCACATGCGGCCTCACAGATGCGGGCAAATTCTTCGCACCTGCGAGCACTGACCAGTTCCACACTTGGCCGCTTCTACGACTGATTTCGCGCACA
The DNA here is from genome assembly GCA_000715115.1 of Nicotiana otophora. Lineage (NCBI taxonomy): Eukaryota > Viridiplantae > Streptophyta > Magnoliopsida > Solanales > Solanaceae > Nicotiana > Nicotiana otophora. Next base: position 3,495 of record AWOL01S0088886.1, on the reverse strand, counting down.
TGCGGCTTCGCACCTGCGATCAAAATCTTCGCAGGTGCGATCACACTAGTAGGTAGCAGTTCCAGCATTTCCTTAAGTCCAAATTTGATCCGTTAACCATCCGAAACTCATTCGAGCCACTCGGACCCCGTTCAAATATACCAACAAGTCCTAAAACACACCACAGACCTACTCGAGGCCTCAAATTAAATCAAACAACCTCAAAGATATGAACTACATACAGATTCAAGCCTAAATATTTTGAAATTTCCAAATTCTACAACGATGCCGAAACCTATCAAATCATGTCTGATTGACCTCAATTTTTCACACACNAAATTTTTCACACATGTCACATTTCACATTACGGACCTATTCAAATTTCCATAATCGAATTCCGACCCCGATTTCAAAAAGTCAACCCCCCGGTCAAACTTTTCAAAGCTTTAACTTTCGGCAGTTCAAGCCAAATTCCACTACGTACTTCCAAATAATTTTCCGGACATGCTACTAAGTCCAAAATCACCATACGGAGCTATTGGAATCATCAAAACTCTATTCCGGGGTCGTTTACACATAAGTCGACATCCGGTCACTATTTTAACTTAAGCTTTAAACCTTGGAACTAACTGTTCCAATTCATTCTAAAACCTCACCGGACCCGAACCAATTATCCCGGCAATTCACACAACAACTGTAAAGTACAATTTGAGGAGTAAATGGGAAAACAAGGTTGTAATACTCAAAACGACCGGCCGGGTCGTTACATTCTCTGCCACTTAAACATACGTTTGTCCTCGAACGTGTCAAGAGTTGTCTCCAAGCCATCAAATCACTGTTCCATCTTACCACACACGTACCTGGGGGTGAACCCACGTCACCCTATTTCACATAGGCTTGACTACACAATACCACTGAAAATCATTAATTTAACCTTAGCCCATAAACCTTGGAGTTTAATTTCCAACCTTTAGAATTTCTTTCAAGACACAAATCTTACATTTACACACCGTATATGTCCGAACAAGTTGCATCAAGCTATAACTATAACCACGGATATAATCAACCAACATATTACACAACTCGCATGCTCGTAGCACCATTCCTGATCGCAGTGACTATTCCAAAACTAACCACATACTAGTATTAAACCCATATCGAACCAAACCTCATCCCAAAACCTTCATACACTGTTGATGATAAAATAAACAAGCAGAATCTCGTAACCATTTATCTGACCAACAAGTCATGCAGATCTCTCGCCCCAACTGGAACCATAATCACTTTCTGAGCCGACTTTTAATATTATACTCCCGAATATACCGAAATTAAACCTGATAGTACCCATTTTAGGTCCAACGACCTTATATTACTAAACATAACTATTCCACAGACATACCATACCAATATAACTCGAAGCCATAACCCGTGCCATCCATGCACCAATACACAACATTCAAATGTACCCAGTCATGGAAAATGACTCAAATGAGAGAACTACCCCACCAGATTAACAAGTACCGCCACAACAAAATGCTGAAAATTCATCATACATCGTAGAACCATCACTTGATTCTAACACGAGGTTCATATTATATACTCTGAGCCACCCTGCTCCAAATTAATAACGACGGAGAGGCAAATGACAAAAATACCAAACAAAACCTGAAAGGACATAACCATTGCGCTATCGATCATGCAATACCCAAATACTCATCACACTCAAATTCCGCTACAAAGCTCAAATAGAACCCCACCATCTGTGCACATAACGAATGAATCACAAATCCTCGTAGCATAAAGGAGTAACTCATAGATCATTTGAGAAGAAGAATAAGTTCAATATCAACCGAATGACACATCCCTCAATAATAGTGGTATGGAGCCAACCATTCCGGCTCGGTGTAGAATACACATCTTAATTGGGCCTACCAATGGACCGCCAAATCAACTCGAGTTAGCCACAAATAGATAAAAATTCTTCCGAAAATCCATAATGACTGAATCATAACACATTCTATCATCTGGCTAGCTCCGGCCACAACTTCATAGTCCACAACCATGGAACAATCCGCTCATGAGAACTCCAAATCTCTAAATCCATAGAACACGCAAATCACCATATTTGATTCCATCTCCACCGCCTGAATGTCTAACACCTCTCTCATACACGATCATCCCACGAGAAATACTTTAAAAATTCTTCTGTGCCACTTGGCAAAATTTGAATATCAGCATTCTATCAACCATGTGAGTACCGCAATACTAATTTATACATCCGTAAGTCAAAATAAAATGCGCCTTCTGAAATCCGCCCCTTTCTAGTAATAGTATTCATCTAGTTATTTGAAACCGTCCATGTTGTCCAACATTCGTTACCTTCTTTTCAAGACTGTACTGCCACCTTGTACATGAAAAACTAGCTTTCGTACAACACATAACATCTATCTTGCCATCATGTGAAAGGCACAAGAATCTTATTATCAACTTTGAGTCACTAATAATTTACATAACATTTTAGTTAGAACCCTTTCTCTTGCTTCTTTCCAGGAGGAAATCACAATACACAACATGTTCTCCACAACGATAGAAACCATCAAGAATACTTTGGAATCTATTTGCACATAATCAAGCCCTTAAAACTAAATTCCGCTAACTCGACCAAGCCACGCAGGTCGCCAAGTCCAGGTGTATTGCCACAAAGCTGTCACGACCCAAAATTTCCCACCAACGGGACCATGATGGCGCCTAACATTTCACTTGCTAGGCAAGCCAACGTTAGAGAATCATTAACCAATTCCTTATTTCCATTCAGTAATTAACAATAATTAACTAAGATAAAATATAATAAGTGCGGAATATCATAAATCTGTATTAACTACTACCACCGGGATCTGGAGTCACAATTCACGAGCATTCTAGAATTTGCTACAAGTATTAGTCAGAAAGAAATACAACTGTCTAAATGAAAGAGACGGTAGAACAGAAAAGATAGACGGGGACTTCAAGGTCTGGGAACGCCGACGGATCTATCTTGAGTCTCCGGACAACGGACCAATAGCAGAATCTCGATCAATCCGAGCCGGTATCAAAATCTACACAAAAAGTGCAGAGTGCAGTATCAGTACAACCAACCCCATGTACTGGTAAGTGTTGAGCCTAACCTCGAAAAAGTAGTGACGAGGCTAAGGCAAGGCACCTACAAATTAACCCGTATAATTTAACAGTGTATATAAAAACTACAGAAATGAAGAACTAAACAGGAAATGTCGGGAGGGAAAAATACTGAGGGGAACACAAGATAAAGAACTACAACAGAATGATCACCGGAGCAGTCAATATACCATGAATCAACAGGAATAGTGAATACAGTAAGGAAAAATGCATGGCATCACCCTTCGTGTTTTTACTCTCGATCTCACTATAAATATCAATAGAAACGGCACGGCATCGCCCTTCGTGCATTAACTCTCATATCATGGCACGTCATCACCCTTCGTGCATTAACACTCACAA
>AWOL01S0088850.1:8954-21062 GCA_000715115.1 Nicotiana otophora | reverse complement strand
CATAAGGCTATTACTTTCACACCTCTCTATCTATATATAGAGAGAGATCTGCTGCGTGAGCAAACCGACTGTGCCTTACATGTGCTCTACAGGCCGCACATAAGCTTTCTTCCCAACAAGCCCTTGTTTTTATTTGGAAGATGGGCATTGCGTTCGGTTCGAAAGGCATGGTTTTCAGTATGTCTCCATATAGGGCCCCACTAGTCTGGCTAGCTAGTGAGCGGTTCTTTTGAGAGGGAAGCAGGCCGGGCCCTACGGGCTGGCATCTCCCGTAACGCAAGAACCATTGTTCGACACCACCCGAGAAGCAAAAGATTCGTCAGTCCAGGCTTAAAATACATGCATAGATAGTGGTTTAATTCCAAGACCGATGATGAAAGCTCTGGACGGAGCCGTATGAGGCGGAAGTCTCATGTACGGTTCTCTAGGAAGGGAGTGGCTACCTACCGAAGCTTCGACCAAGCACCACCGGTCAATTCCACTTTGGGGCCACCCCGGACTCTGTCATTATTATAGGGGTATGGGGTTCGAGACAAAGAAAGATCAAGGAAGCATATCAGTTGTTCCTTTACACTTTACTTGGATATGTTTTTATGCTATTAGCTATTCTGTTGATTCTTCTCCAAACAGGAACAACCGATTTACAAATCTCATTAACCATATAATTTTGTGAGCATCGCCAAATCTTTGTAAGGATTGCTTCTTTCGCCTCTTTCGCCGTCAAAGTGACTATGGTAGCAATTGATATTCTGTTACCCTAAGCCCATGTAGAGGCACCTACGATAGAATCCGTCATCTTGGTAGGAATTTCTTTAAAATTGGGAACCTACTACTTTTTAAGATTTTCAATACCCATGTTTCCCGAAGCGACACTTTGTTCCACTCCTTTCTTTTATACTTTAAGCGCGATTGCTATAATATATACTTCCTCGTCCACTTTAAGGCAGATCGATCTTAAGTAGATCATTGCTTACTCCTCAGTATCACATATGAATCTGGTGACTATTGGTATGTTTAGTCGGGCGGCGGCCGTTAGGTCACCTATTTTGAGTTACGGACACACAAGGCCAAAACATGTGTGTCGGGCGTGCGACCCGTCAACCTACTAGCAATGGGGGAGAAAGCATAGCATGTCACAATAAAAGCTTGATTCGAGGTATCAGCAAAATACGGCATTCTGTTCCAAAAACAAAAGCCCTTTAGCGCCCCTGGACAGGAGTGGGGGACGGCCCTACGTGCAGGGAACATCCGCATCGGCTCTACAAAGTCAGAATCAAATCTTTCTATTGGATTTCCCAATTCATTAGTGAATAATACTTCAAGGGCGTGAAGCGAGTACTTCTAGCTGCTTTTTCCTACTTCTTATTATGGCGGCTATGTTTTCGTGGAGAAAATGATCGAAAATCGAGATGAGATGCTATTTTCAAATCGATTGAAAGATAGCCTGATCTGTTCTGATAGATTGTATAAGATAGAGAGGGAATCTCTCAAGAATAAGGGGAAATCTACTATTTCTATCTATTTATGAGACAACTATCTATTCATGATCCATCAGAAATAAATCGATATGTATCTGATGGAGTCTACAACATACGTATAGTGCACAAGCACGTTTTAGGCCAACTCAGTTCTCTTATCCATCGGTTTAATGCACTGGGCTCACCTTATGGAGGGAAAAGCCAAAATGTAGTTGTCTTGTTCGCCGCCTCGACACATTCCCTTCTCTCCCCGGTATTGTCCCACAGAAAAAGAAAGAGCGTAGAGCCCCAGCCCGACCAATAGGTCTGCTAACGTAAAGCGAGGGGTTAAGCCTGAACTGGCGAACCGAAGTCACTTTCGGAACCATACTTCCTACAGCTAACATGTGTCCAGTCCAACGGGAACACGCAACACAAACGAACCTCAGCTGCTATACCGAATCCACCGCTGGCCATCGGGGACAGTGTGGTAAGGCCATGATTCGTAGGGGAACATATCACTCATTCTTCTATTGGGAGCAGGTGCACAAACGACAACTCCAAATGTCACACATCCTCCGCCTACCTATTGTTTAGGTGGCACCAGCGAGATCCAGCTAAGGTAAGAAACTCCGTGTCGCGGCTCCTCCACTCCGTCGCATTGCGATCTCATGAACTAAACTTCATTACCTTCCCGCATGCGAAGCACATGGGCACTGTGTCGTCGGTTAGTTTGGGGGTGGGGAGCGAAGAGAGACCATAATAATGATTCATTTGGATCGAGAAGCTTTTTCAACCAAAAAACAAAGAATCAATGGAATGTCTGTCGATCCATGAATACATATTCTATCTGTATATCTGGGGGATCTCTCTATAGATATAGATTTATTTTATGGAATGATATGATCAGCTAGCCGTAGCTGCATATCAGCTATGCTCAATGTGGGATTTCTGTTAGATTGGATCTTTTGGAAAGCTTTTGGATATAGTGAATTGGGCTCTAAGCCTCTATGCAAGCAAGCGCGAGAGAAGCGGAGCACAAAGCTACTGCTTCCCCCAACTGACTAAAATACAATAGTTGTGACCTACTTTGATTCAAAAGAAAGGCGAAGGGTTTGGCAAAAAGCAAATGGCTTTCTATCATACTTTCAAGGGTTGCACACCTTAACTACTTAACTACAAAAGGATGCTTTCGGTTGGTTTCATAATGGGGTTGTTCACTACAAGCTATCAAGCACTGTCTTAGATTGAATGTTGACTTATCTTATTGCCATTCAATCTCTAAGGCGGGTTTCCACTGAGAATGAAATAGTGTTCGTGTCCAAAGGTGAACAAAGCCCTAGCTTCTGAGGTTCGCTGCTTTACCCAGGCCGGAGAAGGGCTAATACTGCAAGCCTTTGTTTGATATGTTCATTCAGCACCAATACAAACTAAAACTACACCAAAGTGGAAGGGCCAGTGTAGAAGCTAGAAGTAGCTAGCCTATAGTAGTTGGCCAAACCAAAGCCTCACGACAACATAAAATTAGCCTTATGAATTGAATCTTAAGTAGGGGACTTAGCCTGCCCGCCCACCAATCAAATAGGCTGAGAGTAAACGTAAGCTCACCCGGAAGCTCGAAGAGCTTCTCTTTATTCGCGTCGTGGGAGCCACACAACACATAGATGGAAGTCAGAGGGCCCACACTACCTGCGTAACCCTTCACTCCGAGGGACTGTAGATCGAAAAGCGCCTTCTAAACCACCCCATTCATCCAAAAGAGGAGAAATGGCCTATGTATTTGGATGACCCCTGCAGATTTAACCCTATCTATACCCGGAGCCACTCCCCTAGCGGTCCTGCCACCACACCGCAGAACGGGAGCTCGTGTGCAACCTTTTATTCTGGCGAACAGTGGTAGAACGTAACAAAATATTATGGCCACCTAACATAGGGGATGGAGGTACGGTAAATTCGGCCAAAATATGAGACCCGAAGGGCCCGGCTCGAACAATCCCATTCTATCCGAGTCCGAGTTTACCCCTTGCACTTCAGACAGCCGTCTGTAGCATCATAAGGAGGACACCCCTTTCGAGGTACAAAAAGAGTTCGGTACATAGGAGGTTTGTCTTTCTCAACATTGTGTATAGCATGAAAAACCTTTCGATACAACATAGGGCCGTTCACAGGAAAGAGAAGAATGAATCATTTCTTATCTTCTTTCCCGAGAGGGAAAGAGAAAGAGGTTCTTATGGAGGGAGGGGGAAGGGGAAAGGCTTGGGCCTACCTATCCCGATAGGACCCCATATTAAAATATGAGCTGTTGAGATGTTCCATATTGCCGAGATGAAGGACAATACTTCTATTTGTGATCGTAGTATGTCACGTTGTCTCGTCTCCGCTGCATCGAAGAGTACCTATGTACTATGTTTCAGTTCACTAGTAAGGAAGATAGCGTTGGGGTGGGGGTCTACTATGTGATACTAAAGTATGACCAGGGGAGATACATGTTAACTATGGGTAGGAAGCAAGAACCATTCTGTAAAACATTTATGGGGGTTACAGATCTCTTATACTATCATCAATCGACAGAGCAGAATGACCAAAAAAAGAAGTTAAGTTAGAAAGCCGTATGATAGGTGGTAACTATCTTGTACGGTTCGGTAGGTAATCGGCGTACTCCAATCAGTGGGGGGAGTCTTTGGCTCTATCGAACATACAGGGAATTGGAGGTAGCATTCTACCGATGTCAAGTCATGCAATGGTTTCTTTAGCCCTTTTTCTATGTGTTGGTGTTCTATATGACCGACATAAAATTCGACTTATTAGATATTACAGAGGTTCAGTGAGCACCATGTCGAATCTCTCTACCATTTGTTTCTCTTCCACTTTGGCCAATATGAGTTCACCTGGTACTAGCAGGTTTATCAGGGAATTTTGCATCTTAGTAGGAGCTTTCCAAAGACATAGCTTAGTAGCAACATTAGCAGCGCTTGGGATCATTTTAGGCGCGGCCTATTCCCTATGGATATATAATCGTGCAGTTTCTGGGAATTTAAAGCCCGATTTCCTCCATAAATTCTCCCATCCAAATGGCAGAGAAGTTTCAATATTTATACCTTTTATCGTTGGAGGGGTGACTGTACGTTAAACTACCAAAGAAACTAAGGTAAACCAATGTGATCATGATATTGTAGGTGCTTGCGATGGGACGGATGCGACTTACCTCAGTTGGTTTGGGTGGCATAGCCCGTTGCATACGTTCCCTCCTTGTTTGATGCATTTCTTTAGTGTTTAGGGAGCCAAAGCTTGACTTTACTAAACTAATTAATAAGGCTCGCGCTAGGCGCTTACATTTTTGGTTGTAGGGTTGGGGTGGCTTGCTGGGTGAGACTGATAGAAAGAAAGGACGGGGGGAAACTATGCATGGTACTTCTCGACCCTATCTCTGAGGGACAGTTGAACTAGCGACCCGTGAATGCTGCCGGGTTGGACGAGCCAATAACTCGAAGGCATTCGGTTTGTCTTTTGAGCAAGAATCACAACATTACCTTATCTTCACCATAATACGCACTCCAAGTTCTTATGTCAGAGTACGCGGAGATTTATAAATAATATGATGATTAGAATGGAAACTAGAAGCACGACTGGGGTCCTCGTGGTCCAAGATAATCAAACCATCAATAAGAGTAACGTATGCATGGGACTTTTTGGTAGTACTGGTGAACCAGATGGCCGCGGCAATGGATTCTGGGACAGAGGACTTATAGTATCTCTCTAGATCTGGCAAAAGCAGAAGACCCCCTAACATAATTCAAATGGAGGCTGACCGCTGAGCCCACTCTGGCCTTGCGGGGCGGGCCCCTGTGGTTGTGAGATGGAGCTGCCATAGCTTATGGCTATAGCAATGGGAGGGCCCCAGTAGAGAGAAAAGTCAGGATAACGAGCGCTCCGCCTGCCAATCGGCCGGCAGGATCCGCAGGCAAGTTCTTGCTAAGCCAACAACCTAGTGATCCGGGTGGGGAACTCGAAGAAAGGGGGGCACACTGATCAAGTAGAAGAAATTGGCCCCGCTCCGCTTTCTTAAAAGCAAGGACCATTACGGGAGGTCAAACCAAGGATCTATTTAAGTGGAGGCTCGTCCCCGATAAATATCGGTTCAAATAATAGGGGGCCGTAGCACTGACCTCTTTTTTTTTATTGATTCAATACAATAGGGGAAAAGATCGTACAGTTCCTTACCGATACAAACTCTCAACGGATCCTCCGCACTTTGGGAATGCCTCTTCCGTGCGTCTTTATTTATTTAAGAGAGAATGAGGAGTGAATCAAATTCCGTTTCCATCCCCCTCTCAATCTTTTTCTACGTTGAGAAGGGGGAAGGAGTCTAAATTAATGGACATTAATGAACCATCATTGATGGACGTTGCACATGACACGATCAATTCGACTCAAGGTCCGACGCTAATAGAAGTTTCTTACTTCCCTAGTAGCGAATGAAAGGGCAGGGCTTTTTTGTAGTAATAGTGGGTGGGTATCATAAGATCTATGCCGGCTGTCGGAATCAAACAAAGGTCGAAGGACTAATTGATTCATTAAGGGGCATGGCGGCGCCCTCGCCCGGTGTCATTTTCGGACCTAGCATCAGGCATGCGGGCCGTGCTTGAATTCAGACCGGACCAGACTCTTCTTTGTTTGAGCTGCTCCTAGACACGCAGACCGAAAATCTCACTTGTCCTGGACAAGTACGTAGAGATCTTTGTGGGACCATGGAGGGAGTATCAATCGATCTTTTTTAGGATTCCTTATCACGCCACACATGGAGATCTTTCAATTGATAGATCAGAGGGTGCCCCCTTGAACAAATTCTTAAAAGGTTAGGTTACTACCTGCTTCTACGGAAGAGGTTTACTTTGTACCATTCTAAGGTCATATAAGTCGGAATCTGGTGCGATAAGAATGAAATGGTTAGTGTAGCCATAGCTACAACTACTGGCACTTCAAATTAGATTCTAAGGGTGGTACTGGAAGCCCTTTTTAGGTCCTGTAATAGGGAGGTGCAAGCCTCGAAATCCTTCGGTACTTCGGTAGGGTCGGACGGCTTTATTTGCCCCAGCTTGGCGAATCGCATCCCCACACAACGACATTCTTTTTTGTGCGCCCTTTACTGTTTTTGCTCAGTCGTTCAATGACTGGGAAGGCAGTCATAAAAACGAAGCCTATCGCCACACGACCATCAAATATGAAATTGGGCCCCTTCTCAAAGATTTGATGGAATGGCTCACCCCACCTAAGAGCGCTTATGTCATAGGGGAACGCATGGATGGAAACAATCCTTATTGTTTGTTTTGATATCCGGTAGGAATAATAAAAAAGGTCCAGGTTGGTTGGTGAGCCTCGTGATAGGAGACTATCTAGCTTGGTTCGGAGAGCACTTGTTGGGTTAAATATTTATTTGTTGCTAAATGTTACGGCCTAAATGCTGAACTATTGACCCTACTTGTTCGGATGGGTGTTCTCCTAGACCGCATGCATACATTTGTAAGTAACTAGTGCAACATGGAAAATTTCATTGAGAGGAATCAGTAAAGAAAATAAAACGGGTCAACAACATCAACATGTGTATTTGAGAGATTGTCCCTGGGCTGAGGAGTGTCCACATGAGTTAGTTGAGGTGTTTACCTGTGGTCCTCTTTTATATTATGTCGAGAGTTCAGATTGCTCCACCTAAGTAGAACGAAAAGAGGGAATTGGATAAGAAAAGGGGAGCTATTGTGAAGCCTAGAAAGGCGGAAGCGGAAAATTGCTTATACCGAGTTCCCTAACAGCAGCTTAGCTTAGTACCAACACTGTTTCTACTGGCGTGGCACTGCTGGATGCTTCTGATCAATAGAACACGAAGAGGAGAAAAATAAAAGCTTATGATGGGCATCTATTTGAGTCGATTATTTCCAAGATCTAATTCTAGTTTTTTCTTATGTAGTGGAAACGCCTTACAATGTGAAGTTTTACACTTGAGGGAAGAAATGTTCTTGGTGGACGCAGGACTTGGGACCCCTAGAATTTGTATGCAAGATAAGCCTACAGGAGTGCCAATCAACCGAGCCTCCAGGTTTGAGAATAAGGTTGGATTCATGTATCTAGTGGCCGGTGAATCACAGATTAAAAAGCAGATTTTTGAGAGATTATTCATCGAGCTAGTGGCCGGTGAATCACTGATCAAAGAGCAAGCAGTCGCTAGGTTTAATGACTTGGTGGGATCTACAGATGTAGTGGCTNAGAATTTGTATGCAAGATGAGCCTACAGGAGTGCCAATCAACCGAGCCACCAGGTTTGAGAATAATGTGGGATTCCTGTATCTAGTGGCCAATGAATCACTGATTAAAGAGAAGATTTTAGAGAGATTATTCATCGAGCTAGTGGCCGGTGAATCACTGATCAAAGAGCAAGCAGTCGCTAGGTTTAATGACTTGGTGGGATCTACAGATGTAGTGGCTGGTGAACCGCTTCTTCTTCTTCCACGAAGATTCAGATAAAACCCAGCTTGGATGGAACTGAACAAAATTTGGCGAACGAATACAAAAGTCAAAGGCTTTATTATTGAGAAAGTAAAAAGAGTTCATTCAGTAGCCATCGGAGGTTTCATTAATTTGCTTCTATTCCATCGCAGAAGGAAAAGGATATCAAATGATCGATTCGCCATTGAAAACATTAAGCCCAAAAAGATGAATATTTGTGGTGTTCTAATAGAGGCAGATCAAAAAAGAACTTGATGAGCAAAATCCACTGACAAAAATAAAAGAGAACTTTTTGAATTCTGATGCCTAGCGTCCCCTGATAACCTAGGATTAGTGGTGATAGAGCTGATGTGGTATCTCGAAAACTAGGATATGATGGTATCTGTAGAGCAGATCCCATGGGCTTCTCGGGTGGAGGTTGGTTGAACATGATGTGATGCAAGTGATCGTCTACGAAAAAGCCGTCGTAAACTTTCGTCCTTCATTCCGTCGTCGATCAATCTATCACTCAATCACAGGCCGCTTTGTCATTGTCTGATTTTTGGTTGTCTGGTCACACTCGAAATTATGTATCTACTTATCGTATTTTTACCCCAGCTTGGTAGTTTTATAGCAGGTTGTTTCAGATATTGTGTAGGAAAAGAAGGAACCGCTATAATAACCACTACGTGCATTTCATTCTCTTCGATCTTCGCTTTGATTGGAGTTAGTGCTTGCTATCTAAGCATTGCTCCATGGATCTCATCGGAAATGTTTGATGCTTTTTGGGGCTTGTTTGGCGATCGTGAAGTTTCCAGATGAATTGTCGAGTAAATAGATCAGATCCGGACGCGACTATTGCTCCGCGGCGATACGGACTCGACCTGATCCTACCCACTCCGGGGTACCATATCATGTCTGGAATAAGGGGGACATACTGGACGTAACCACTCCCTTGGTTGGGGGTTGTGTCGCCCGGCCTTTCGATCGATACACAGTTGAGGAGGCCGATCACGAATGCTACAGGTGTGGGAGCGATCCTGGTCAGGGAAGGCTAAGACGAGGCCTCGCAAATAGATAGCAAGAGGGCGCTTATGCCCCGACGGTGGGGCCTTATAGGGAAGGGCCCAGCCCAATAGGGACAGCACACCCCCCACTTTAAGCACACATCTATATCGACTGAATCACTCTTTTGGTCTAGTCAGTGGAACTGGTGAAGCACGCGAGCTAGTTAGATACGTGGGACAGATGGCTCGTAGTATCCCCCTTGATTGATCCAACCTTGTATTCGTTTCGGTAGTGAATCACCTATTAAAGGGGCAGTCTTGCACGCCTTATTTGAGACTACAAAGGCAGGCGGGGCGCTAACGAGCAAGAAAATGGATGCGCTAAGGCGCAACTTCGTGCAGCTACTACGCCCTTGCTTCTTCCCTTATATTTTACTAAGAAACTAATATAAATAGAAGCCTTTCTTGCTCAAATTAAACTTTCTCCCTTCTTGCTTTAGTGAAATAAGGGGCGCTAATGCGACCTTCCTTCAGCTGGCTTCGCCCTATTTATTCATCTATTTTCTCAAATGGATATTTAGGGATCTCTCTTGTTCATAGATCCTGAAACCAGATCAATATCCATTTCTCAATAGATCTATTTGTCGATAGAAAGATATAGATCTCTATATGGATCTATCTCCATATCTAAATATGAAAGAACCGACACAACAAGGGCATAACCAACAAAAGTTTCTCATCCTGTCCCCGACATTGTTTTCCGACGATGTCCCCTGGGCAAAGGGAGCCATCATTCTCTTTCTTTCTTGAATCGTTCCGATCGGGGCAAGTGGTTCATTTCGTCTTCCTATCTATGCAATTCTCTATCTTGGGTCGTGATCATGTTGGGTGAAAGGTAGCTGTAGATGAGCGGCTATGAAACGGCGATTCCCCCCTTTCTATTGAAGTAGGGAGGGGCTCATTCCCCACTACGTCAATCTATTATTGATAGGGATTTTACCGATGACGAAGATAGCTTGCTGACCAAGCTGCCCACTTGGGAAGCTAGTTGCCAGGAAAGAAGCGAGTAGGAAGCAAAGCTACCTACGAAGCTTTGCTTCTCCCCCTATAGTCGTAATACTCGGCTTGTTGCTACTTTTATTCAAAAGGTAACCGACGGTTCTCGTCTTTCTTCGCTTTCTGCAACCGTAACCACTTGTCATTCTAATTACTTCATCCATAAACCTTTCTTTATTCTAAAATAGCGATACGTTCTAAATTATTAAAGGAGAAGCTTCCATTCTAGAAGCTACCGCTTCCCGCCTCCCTCGGGGTGAGAAGTTCCCTTCCCTTTTCTAAAATGCCTGAATGGTCTGCTTAGCAAACGTACAAAGTGGACCGCAGTTTGGCTGACCCTCTTCTTCCCATTCGGGTTGGGTTGACCCAGAAGTACAGTAATAAGGAATGGAACCACTGGAGAGTCGTCTATAGTTCACACTTGGGCAAAGACGACTGACTTTGGAAGATTAACACGAACCTATTTCCGTTATTCCATCTTCTTATTGAGCGTAGCGAAATCAAGGTTGATGATAAAGTTAGCGAAGTTTACATGGTGTTCTACCTTTGTGTAGTCTCGGTCCACAGTGGAAGGCTCCGCACCTGAGCCTCGTTAGACTCAGCTAAAGTGTAAGATGTAAGTGAAGAAAATAGAAGAGATGAAGTTCGTCCCTTAGCCTAGTCTATATCCACAGCTGACGCAACTCCGTACCGATGCCTCACTACTACTGTCATTTTTCTTTTATTTTTAAATTAATTAATGGCTAAACAATTTCATAAGCTGAGATTTCCTTAACCAGTTGACCTTACTTCGTAACCTTAGCCTCCGTTTCTTTATAGTTTTCTAGTTCGACTAAGTGACTTCGTAACCTCAACGTACCTTTTTTCTTACTGTAGCATAGGCCTTCGCCACTTAAAACGGGCGCTTTGCCCCTCTTGTTTTTGAATTAGAAAGAGAAGGGTCTTACTTATTCATGGGGGATGAAAGACAAATAAAGGGATCGGGGGCTTTATGATCGGAGAAAGAGAACGGGCGTGGTTGGTGTGTCACTGGGTCGGTTGGGGAACCCGTAGCAAGGGGGGACGACCCGCCAAATTCACATCAGAAATCGCCAACATGAAGACAAACGAAATCTTGAATTGTGGCTAGAAACAAAACAAACTACTTCTATTCTCGGAGCTGACGTATATGAAGAATGGCTTTTTGTTCCCTTTCGTCTAGTGGTTAGAACATGTCGAAGACACGGGTTTGATTCCCGTAAGGGATAAGTACTCATTCCCGATCTATTTTAGTTAGTGTTCATTGTTGAGTGATTGCTAGCTATCTGGCAGGAAAAGATGGTCCGGAAGCTTCCTCTCTCCCAGCAAGCAAGACGAGATTACAACTTCTCTCAGTAATGGACTTCCTTTACTTCGTAACCTTAGCCTTAGATGTCCATTCATAGATTTTCTAACCTCCGACAAACAGAATCTCCATGCATGCATTCTTTCTCTCCTCCCCTCAGCCATACATCCCTTTTTTTCTTTTGGCCATTTTTGCTAGGCACTGAACCCCACACCACGGAGCGGTGCTGAGTGCTTAGTCTCTCGCCAAGCCTTCGCCTTCTTCAGTGGCCAAGTTGAAGCGTTCAACATCGGCGTACCACCTGTTTTTCAAGGTTGCGCTTGTTCAATTGAAGTTAATGCTATGCTACCCTTCCCTTGTTCAAGATAAAGCGAGGACTTTCTTTTAGCTACCGACCCAAACAAAATAGATTATCCTCTTGATCAATCGATTGATTGGATCGAAGTACGAAGGGGTTGATTGAATTCTGATATCAGCCAAAGACTAAGGCCGAGCAACTAGCTATCAATCTATCTCACCTTGCTCCCCTACTCATATAAAGGCCGGTAGAAGGAATGCTCTGCTCATCTTTCTTACGGCTCATTACCGCAGCGCTCGTTCACCCCTTCAGCTTCTTTCATTCAAAAAAAGGTAGTCTTTCCTTAGTAAATAGCGTCTTGAAGTTAAGCGAAGGCATTATTGAATGAATGAAATGGCGGGTCTATCAATTGCATTAGGTAGGAGATGCAGGACCTGTCTTAACCGCAAGTGCATTCGCTATTCAATTCCATCCTAAATCCCACCAAAT
>AWOL01S0088847.1:15494-44049 GCA_000715115.1 Nicotiana otophora | reverse complement strand
TATATATATATATATATATATATATGTCTTGATGAAGCCCAATTATCTAGTTGGAAAAACATGTTTTTTAACGTCATAAAAAGGGAAAAGTGCAATTACATGTCTTTCAACTATATCCGTGCTTTTTAAACAGAGAAAGTAAATACAGAAGTAAAGCAATACAGACACAACAGAAATGGAAAGATTAACACAGTTTTATTACAACTCCAGAAAGAAAATAAAGGAAATGTAACCACACATAGACTATTTTAAACTTCACAATACAATAACAATAACAACAACAACAAAAAACCCAGTGTAATCTCATAAGTGGAGTCTGGGGAGGGTAAACTACCTTCAAGAAGGTAGCGAGGTTGGGAAGCGCACCAATAAGAAAACCGAAGCTATTTTAAACTCCACAATGCTTGAAAAAATAAACACAAACCAGGTTCTTTATTGGAATGAAGTCTATCACATCAACAGACTGCAGAAAACAAGATATGCAGTGACTCCTTAATTATCTAAGGGTAACATAATTCCTGGATCTCCCCTGCAGAAAGGACGAAAATAATAAAAGAAAAACACTAAATTAATAATCTCGGATGAAGCAGCCTTAAAGGATATATATTCAGCTAAATGAAAGACATATCATATAGAAATAGACGCAGCCTCATTGGAATATCTAATATTAATAATAGAATAAAAGGGCAGCCCCTGCATTAAGCTCCCGCTATACGCGAGGTTCGGGAAAGGGTCTATTGTACGCAACCTTACCTTGCATTTCTGCAAAAGGCTATTTCCAAGACTTGAACCAGCGACCTCCTGGTCACATGACAGCAACTTTACCAATTATGCCAAGGCTCCCTTTGTTAATAATAGAATAGGGGATTGGATGTAGTTGTGTAACTTGCATGAAAACTACAATGGATATAAAAATCAGTTTAAAGAACAAAAAAACTGACCTTTCACTGTGTGGCCTTCGAATCATCAGAATCAGGAGGGAATATGGTGAGCTTGAAATTGATGCTTTCCAGCTTCTTGCGTTGTATTTCTCTTGCTGATTTGACTGCTTTGATTGTATTCTCCAGCCTCATCTCTTGAAAGCTGTGTATACTAGCAAGCTCATATGGCACAGCCTTGAGTTTATCACAAGATATAAGAACAAGGTGCCTAAGTCTTGGGAAATGAAGTTCTGAAGCCTTCCAAAGTTTCAAGTCTGCCATTTCAATCCACAGAACCCGGAGTTCAAAAAAACCTCCTACCTCTGGCCTCCAGGACTCTCCTGTGAATGCATCTTGTTTAAGTTTTAGGACCTCAAGGCATTCCAACTGCCCTAACCTACTTGCCTCACTCCAATCAAACTTTGTGTTTGACAAAGTTAACTTCTTCAATGTGCGAACAAATTTGAAGAATGCTACAGGAATGTGAAGCACTTCACTCGTNACTTGCCTCACTCCAATCAAACTTTGTGTTTGACAAAGTTAACTTCTTCAATGTGCGAACAAATGTAAAGAATGCTACAGGAATGCGAAGCACTTCACCCGAGTAAAGAAAATCATTCAACAGTTTCAGTTCTTCCAGGAACTTCAGTTCTTCAAGATTGACGCAGTTAGTTTCAAGAAAAGACTTCATTGGCCCTCGAATACTTAATTTTTTTAGATGACAAGCCTTTGCAAGGACATTTTTCCTGCAACACTGTGATGCAACCTGAGAAAGAGTTTGAAGGCTAGAAGCTTTACCTGTAGAGGTAGAAGGAGATGGCAATTTTGCAGGAACATTGGTGTGTATATGCCTTAACCTTAACATGTTCCATATATCTGCTTTTATTTCAAGAATTGGAGCCGATGTACTTAATATAAGGGTTTGTAAATTCCAAAATTTACCGAAGGCAGATGGAAGGGCCATGAAGTCGCCTGAAATAGCAATATACCTCAAGTGAAATAGTTGGTAAAAATCCCTGGAGAATAAAAATTTTAAGGACTCAATGTCCAAGACCCTAATCAATGGAAATGATCTGCAGATAGATCTGATGTTACTAGGAGGCAACTCGATTTGTGTTTGTCTTGTAGAAAAACAATAAAAAGATCTCACATGCTCTACGAATGGTCTTGTGGAGAGAAAATCCTGCAGAGCAGAGGGCTGAACACACAATCGACGAGACATGCTTCGATCATGTATAGAAATAATAGCCTGA
This sequence comes from Nicotiana otophora, assembly GCA_000715115.1. NCBI lineage: Eukaryota > Viridiplantae > Streptophyta > Magnoliopsida > Solanales > Solanaceae > Nicotiana > Nicotiana otophora. Next base: position 41,876 of record AWOL01S0088847.1, on the reverse strand, counting down.
TCAAGTGCTGGACATACTTCTTGGAAAAACCATTTTTCACTAGCCTCCTTTTTACAGAACTCGTGCAACAAGTCCTGAACACGGCATGTTTTTATTTTGCCATCGGACTTCTTCTGCATCACCATCACTAAATTTCTGTCGACAAGGCCGTTCAAATAATACTGTGCTGTCTCTTCAAGGGTGAATGCTGGTTTGGACTTTATTAAGCCCTCGGCAATCCACAAGCGAATCAGTTTCCAAATAGGGATATCAAAACCTCGAGGAAAGACACCACAGTACAAGAAGCATGACTGCATCTCTTGGGGTAGACTATCATAACTCACCTTTATAATATTCAAGCAGCTTGTAGCATCATCTTTATTAATAAGATATTCCCCCATATTTTTGTCAACTCGTACCCAATCAACTTTATTCGTTCTTGCTCTTAATGCACCGGCAATCATCACTATCGAAAGTGGTAATCCACTACATTTTTTTGCAATGCTTTCTCCAACTCTTAGTAACTCATGGGGACAACTTCTCCTGCCAAAAACATTCATTTTCAACAACTCAAAACTTTCATCTTGACTCAGAAATTTCATATAATGAGGATTTTCATTGGCATAGGTAGCAACATATCCTAAGCGAGTGGTCATAATGATTCGGTGTCCAACCCAGTTTCTCGGAAAAACTTTCATTACAGAATCCACAACTTCTGACTCCCACACGTCGTCTAAGACAATGAGACATTTACCTCCTTTAGCCACAAATGAACATATTAACTTAGCTAATTCATTCGCATCCATATCTTGATATTCCTTAATGTTTCTCCTGAACCTATTGAGAATTCTAAGAAAGACATCCTTTATCTTGTATAGCTGGCCGACATGAATCCAAATTTTGCTGAAAAACTCATATGAAATTCGAGGATCATTATAAACTTTTCTTGCCAATGTGGTTTTGCCGAGTCCCGGCATACCCACAATGGGAATAATATCCAGATCTTCGGATCCTTCAGTAAGTCGCTTGATCAGTCTTTGTGCTTCCTCATCAAAACCGACCACTTCGTCATCCTCCAAAGAAATATCCTTTTTAAAGTGCAACAGGTTGCATAGAAAAAAATCAGGTATTGATTATATAATAGAAAAGTCTTAACTTTATGCTACTGTCATATGAACCTCTATTCAAACATGCCGATTAATATCAAATTGAGCAGCTTATATGTCTTGTAAAATAAATTTCTAAAGTAAATATATCCAAAAGTACAGTACTTAATGTGTTTTTTCAGACGGAGATACTAGTTATTCCATACTTGATGAGCAAATGCTTTTATTCTTATTAAACCGAAAATGATCAAATGTGTCCCTCTACTGTGTGAAAAGGATCACTTTTACCATCCGTTGTTCTTTTCAAACAAAAATACCCCTGGCACTACCCAAATGGCTAAGATATACTGCTCCTTCGTTAAGGTTGTCCTAGGTGGATTCTCAATCTTATATGACACTAACATTTTGATAAAGTGGAGACCACATGACATGCCACCTCATCACTTCAAACTAGGGGTGGCAAACAGACGTGTCGGATATGTGCAGTTCAAAATGGGTAATACAAAAAAAGGATAAATTATCTGATGCGACCCATATTTAATACGAATAGAAAATGGGATAACCGGTGGATAATATAGATATCCATATTATTCATGGCTTCTTGAATATAATCACTTTCGGAAGAATTCCTGGTCTCCCAAACTTAAAGAACCAATATGAGTCTTTACAAATGTAAAAGTTAAACCTATTTGTTATCCATTTTTTAAGTGGATAATATCGTTTTTATCTATATTTAACCCATTTTTAAAAAGTTCATTATCTAATCCATTTTTAATGGATACTATGGATGGATAACTATTTTTTTTTAATCCATTTTGCCACTACTACTTCAAACCCATTTACCCCCTCCCCTCCATTTCTTCTATCACCAGCACCTCCTACCCCCATCACCATAAACTACTACTCAGTCATCTCCCTCTGCTGCGACTACCCATCTATTTCTCCGGCGAAACCAAGTTGTAGGTTCTCCTCTTTCTTTTTCCAGTGATTTTAGCGCAAGGAAATGTGAATAGATCAAGTTGCAATTCTACTTCATAGAGGAATGCTTAAACTTTCATTTTGGCATAGTTCTTTAAGATTTTTACAGCTGATTCGCATTCTTATTAGTTTCTTAAATGATAATAATGGCTTAAAATCTTAATGAAGCTTGTAACTAAAGGTTACAAAATTTTCAAGTCAATTATCTATCCGAAAACCGATTTCCATTCTCATTTTATATATATATATATATATATGAATTCCTTCATATTCTCACCATTTCTAATCAATATGTTAAGATACCCTTTAAATACAAATGAACTATGTTAATGACTCACATGTTATGAACGGCGGAAAACTAATTTCTTCTCATTCTTATGCGCTGGAGAATTGATATTACATTATGTTTACCTATCTTTCTGTTGTTATATTCAGAATTTGTTTTCTTTTACAAAAGAATTCTAAAACTTAAATAGATGATATATCAATATTTGAGCATAGTGGTATTAATGGTGATGGTGATAGTTGATAGAAAGTGTTGGTGATAGAAGAAATTGGGGGAGGGGGGTAAATGAGTTTGAGGCGACGAGGAGGCATGCCATATGGTGTCCACATGTTGAGCTGAGCATGTTATAGTATGGTTGTGTTTTGAGGATTGACAAATGGAGATCACCTATGTGAAGTAGATGTCAGTGAACCAGGTTTGTAACAAGATAAAGTGAAATATTGATTAGATGAGTGAAGTGTAAAAACGTGTAGATGGATTCTGTAAGAAGTCAGTTAGTGCACAACAAGGAAAGATATATATTGAAGGATCCATATACTAAAAGGTTTTTACAAATAAGGAATAACTTGCACGGAAGGAAAAAGTTGAGGGGGTAAAAACAATTATGGAAACCAAATAAAATTAGGAGAGGCTTTCCTTACCCGAAATATTCTAAGTTTTAGAGTATTAATTAGAGACGAATTTCGGCGCCACCCTCGTACCTATATAAAGAGACCTATTGCTGCCGCCTGCAACTAATACTATTCATGCAAATCAAGTATTATATCTTGGCAATATCAACTACCCAAGAAGTTGCTCTCAAAAGATTCAAGTTGCTCATCTAAATAACTTGTTCGAGAAGATGAAGTTGCAAGAGAAGTACTTTTAGCTAGCAGCAGAAGCAATTTTTCTGTTTTTGGGAAGAAGCAGTTTTTCTGCATTTGGGAAGAAGCAGAAAATTCTAGCTTCTTCCAAGAAGCAGAAGTTGAAAATTAATTTATTCAAGACAAAACTATCATCACCATAAATTTATATTTTTTTAATTATCCCTTACAAATTTAAGTTTTACCTTTTTATTTTTATTTTTAGTTTTTACCATTCTTTTAAAATTAAAGATATCGTATACATGAATCATATTGTAACTTTTCAAATTCTATATTGCCTTTTCTTGTTTTTGATTTTTTCTTTGTGTAATGTCTTGTAACTTTTCAAATTATCTTTTTATTTTTCACACTAAAACAAATTATCTACATCTTTCTTTGGATTATCAATTCTCTTCCTATAAATAATCATTTATAATTTCTTCTGTTATATGATATTAGTTCCCGAATCTTTAAAATAATTATCAAATCTAATTTGTGAAAATTACCTACAATAGGTAATAAATTTACAATTGCATCGCATAAACTATCTATATATTATTAAAAAAAGAAAAAAAAAAGCATCCACATTAAGCCAAGTGGCAACCTCAGAATAGGTCACTTGGCAATTTAGGATAAAGTTAGAAAGGTTAGGTAATAATCAATTTTTTGTTGAATTTAAATTTAAAAATATTTAAATTATATATTATATGTTGTTAATAATTAATTACTCTTTTTGAATTTGAATTAAACATACTTAACTATTTTTTTTTACGAAAACTTTTATTTTTATATATTTAAAATTATTTCTATTTTACGCTCAATGCCATCTTTCAAGTTTGACACTCAGAATCATCTTGGTACAACTACCATTTCTATACATAATTTCATCAGATGACATTCTTGTACCGATAAGGAATTCATCTATTATGCTAATGAAGACATTACTGCAGAGATTGAGGAAGGAGATGAGCCTCCTAATATTCCTTTAGAAATGCAAGGCAAATATTCTACTAATATGGAGGCGTCGTATGATAGAAGTAGAGATGAAATTGTTGAAAAATATTATGATGTGTGAGTGACTTTACGTATTATTTCATAGTGGATTAATCAATATATAGTAATTTGTGGAATAGACTTATAATTCATACTAAATGATGTTTTTTGATTATTCAAATCATCATGTAACAATAAGTAATTATATTAGATAATATTATATGCTTTGGTATAATTATATACGTAAAATTGATTTAAATCTTTAATATATTAGTTTACTTTATGTTTTATACTTTAATTAAATAAAATAAAAAATAATAAAAGTATCTTACGATAAATATTTAAGATCATTTTTTTCTTTAAAAGAATTATAAAACCTTGGTACTATCTTTTTTTGTAATTTGACACTTAAAAAATACTTTTTAGAGAGATTGACCAAATATAATTTGTTTACCAAATATTGCAAAAAGTACTTATTAAATGAATTTGCCAAACATAAACTTTTTTTTTTCAAAAGTTTCAAAAGTACATGAAAAAAAGTAATAAACAGATTTTGGCACCTTGACCAAACGGGCTCTATGTTGCCATATATGCTGCTCCTTACCATAAATCTCATGAAAAGAGGAAAGCTTATATCTACTGGAGAAGGTTTCAAGATTGTTGGTTTACCGCCAAAATTTATAGTTTAGTAGTATCGATAAAAAAAATTAAAAACAAAAAAAAGTAGTAGGTGTAGATTTGGTTCTCACTATTTCCAATTTTCCCTTTTCCTATGTCCTTCCCCATGAAATAGAAAAAAGTAGAAAAAAAAAATTGTTGGCTTTTGGAAAATACCTTTGGTTCCTCGGAACCTTTTACAGATTCAATTTCAAGTTGAAGATTTTCTGCGGGCGAAAGAGCTTGCTTATCTCCGCGGGGAATTTTCTTCATCTCTTCAATGATGTCTTTGATCTTTATTGAAAGATCCCGGTATCTAACCGTGTTGTGGGCAAAATGGAAGGCCTTTCTAAGAAAAGTTTTCTCTTGGTAAAGCCTTGCCTCAACCAAGAATTTATCAATGATATCCTCAGTTCTAAATACTGTAGTCAGAATGGCCTTTTCCATTTCTTTCCACATAATGCTTTTCCTCACCAACTTTGAAAAATCATTTATGAAGGCATTTAGAATTTGTACTTGTTCGAGCAGATCTTGAAACTCTTCCTGTACACCTGCTATCATCCGAACATCTTCACTCAATACCTGCAACAGTTTCTCCAACAGAAAATTTATCGCTGTATCTGCCATCTGCAACTTTTTTAAAAGAGAATGTTAAAGGGAGGTAGATGATAGTTTCTTGAGCTCTTCATTAGAGATGACATCTTTCACCTTGCCATAGCTGTAATATGCTGTACGGAAGAAATTATTATATCAATAGTTGACTTGACTCTCATTTACTGAATTATTGTAACCCAGTCTTTCTATATTCACCACTATTTCAATAACTCTCTAATGACAGCTTTCACACTAAATTTTTATGGGCGTCTCGTTACTTCTTTATACTTGTACAAACTGAATTTAATGTGAATCGTGAAACNCTTTCACCTTGCCATAGCTGTAATATGCTGTACGGAAGAAATTATTATATCAATAGTTGACTTGGCTCTCATTTACTGAATTATTGTAACCCAGTCTTTCTATATTCCTATTTTTCCTGCACCACCACTATTTCAATAACTCTCTAATGACAGCTTTCACACTAAATTTTTTTGGGCGTCTCATTACTTCTTTATACTTGTATAAAGTGAATTTAATGTGGATCGTGAACAAATATCAAAAATGGATTAAATTATGTACATGTTATTTTTCTATTGGATTTTATGGAACTAATTATCATAATTAATTCTTGGTGGGCCCCTCTCTCTTTACATTTTCTTTTTTCTTTTCTTCTTACCCTCCTCCTCATCAGTCACCATGGCTCCATCATAACCTTCACTTCCACTAACTTTACATGTTCCATGACAGCAAGGTCTTCATCCAATTTAAAAATTCTAGTGAGACTTTTTTGGAAGAAAAAAGAGATATGAGAGACGAGGTTGCTGTGTGAAGAACCTTGAAATCCTCTCCGATCCAAAAATTTTGCCGATGAAGTCTTCCATCTTCTTTTTAGTTATGGAGAGGTTTTTTTAGATAAAAAGATTGGATTAATGGACGAAGAAAGTGGAGATAAGAAAAGATAGCAGAAAAACTTTTTCCGGCCAAAATCTTACCTGTGCTTCTTTGTTTGCAATCGAACTTTACAACTTTTATGTTCTGCTTTTGATCCTTAAACCCAAACTATTTCAAACTTTGAATTAGGTCTGATGTGTTAATTTTATCCAATTATTTGTGCAGATTTGTATCTCTCTTTTTCAGAGAAATACCTTTTCTTTTAGGAGGAGGTAAAGCGTGTGGGTGGATTTGTTAAAGACGAAGTAAGGAACTTTTGTGAAAAAAAAAGAACTTTAAAAATTTTATGAGGTGGAAATATGTAACGCTAGTGTATTTCACCGCTCAATTCAAGAGTGATTTTGGGTCTGATAAGGAGGTATTAAAATTTCTTCGGACAAGTATAGGAAGGTAATGGGACGCCCTTAAAATTTTTAAGTGTGAAACTGATTTTTCTTGGTATATCTTATGTATTTTCCCTAAAGATATTTGCAAGTGGATAGCAATTCAACTTTTTCCGCTAAACTCTATTTTGTCTGCATTAGTTGAGGAATAGGAGGGAAGAGATTCCAGATAAGTTCTTTAATGAGAACTGCCAGCTATATCTATTTATAAGTCATTTAATATAAAAAATGGTCAATTCATAAAATATTACTAATATTAGCCAACTGTTACCAATATTAGCCAACTACCTATTTGTAGCTAGAAAGGGATTGGGGGTTTGGCGGACAGTGGTCGAGGAAGAAGGGGGAAAGAGTGTGCTGGTTTGACAGGAATGGGATGGGGCCTTTATTTCTTTTTCATTTATTATAAATTTTTTTCCTGATTTTAGAAAAAATTTAATCCAAATTTATTGTACTCACGCGCGCTAGTTTTGTGGCTGCATGCACTTTGTCGATGTCACATGTGCTCCTGCTACATAAGCATAGTCAATGGTCAAATTTATTTATTAGTTCACAAATGTATGAGTTGAGTAGTTCAAATAGGAAAGTTGTAAGTTCCTTTCTCAGGTTGTCAATTAGGTGCAAGTTTAAGTGAACAAGAGGTCATTTTGCATTTAATTTATGTGGTCTCCCCCTTCAGAATACTAGTATAATGTGAAAAGCCAAAATAGTTTTTTGTGCGAGGCTAGATCACACGGTGTTAGCTCTCCTGCATGTGAATTTCAAGATAATCTTCTACTTCAACGACCCGACCGATCGTTTTGTGCCTTAGAGCCCTGTTATCTCTTTTAAAGCTTTCCATATGTGTATTTGAGGTTTTATGACTTGGGGGATGGTTGGTTTTGTTTCGGGGAGGTTCTTTTTTAATTTAGAATAATTGGTTATTATTTTTTTCTTTTTGTGACCATATTGTCTTTAGACTATCTCTCTCTCCAACTCTCTGTCTTTCCCTCTCTCTGCGACAGTAATCCCAATAGTCATTTTCTGCCGGAACCCTACCAGCACCGATGTCGGCAACCAGGTAAGATTTTTGACCACCTCTCACCTCTCTTTCTCTTGTTTTTTCTTTCTTCTTCCTTCATTTCCCTCTCCTCTCCACCCCCAATCCTAACAGTAGCGGTCTACTCCGGCGTCTATTATCCCGTCGGTGACCTCTATTCCGGCGAATGCAGTCCCCTCCCCTTTATTATCCCCTCCCCCTCGACACTTTCTCCCTTTCTTTCCTTCTACTTTTCCTCTTTTTTTTACTTGCGTGCTAGCCTATTCGGCCATTACCCCCTACTGTATTTTTCTCTCTTTTTTTTCTCTTCTTTGCTTCTGTTGGGGCTTCACTAGTGATTGCGGTGATAGCCTCACCCCACCCCCCATTTTTCGTTCTTGGATGTTCTGTGTGTCAATCAGGTAATACTCGATGGAAATTGGAGACGATCGAGAAGCACGTGCGCAAACATAAGAGAGCAGCCAGGGCGAGTGTCAGTAAGAGGTAGTGAAAAGTTGAACGTGAATGCGCCAGGTGCCAAAACATCGTCGTGTACACCAAGATAATTTCCAGGTTCTATTCTCGGGAGTTGGTACCTCCCGCTTTCCTGTTTTCTCTTCTTTGTTCTAGTTAAATTGTTGCCTTTTTACTTTGCATTAGTTTAAATCATACAACGAGCGTATGTGTAGTTACAACTTGTTTTCTCCTAGTTTGCTCTCTTTGCCTATTGTGTGTTAGTGATTCTCCTTAGTTTGTTGTAGGTATAGTGGTTGTAGTCTGGGATAATAGAGGAAGGTCATGTCTTCGGAGGGGCCGGGGTGGGGCAGAAGATAGAGGGTGGGACGTGAGGCAATAGAGGTAAGGGGCACAAGGGAGCCTATAGGTTGAGAACTGAATCATGAAACATAGGTATGGAGAAGATCCTCCTGAAGAGAAAGGTCAATATAGCGTATGTCCAAGAGACTAGGTGGGCATCGAAGCCGAGAGATGCGGATGAGTATAAGCTATGGTACTCTGGAGTCCTGAAGGATAAGAATGTTGTGGGTATTTTAGTTGATAGGGAATTTAGAGAGTCTGTAGTGGAGGTTAGGCGGGTGAATGATAGGTTAATGACTATTAAGTTGATGGTTGGAGAGTGCATGCACCCTAAATATGATTAGCGCTGACGCGCCGCAAGTGGGCTTGGATGAGGAGCTTAAAAGGCACTTCTGGGAAGGGTTGGATGAGATTGTGTGTAATATTCCTCCTGCTGAGAGGTTATTTATAGGAGGAGATTTCACTAGAAATATTGGGTCGACTGCATGTGGCTATGGCGAGGTGCATGGCGGCTTCGATTTTGGGAATAAGAACGCAAGAGGTACTTCGCAGTTGGATTTCTCTAAGGGATAGATCTTGTGATTGCAAACTCCAAACTTCCGAAGAGGGGGGAGAATTTGGTTACTTTTCAAAGTACGGTGGCGAAGACTCAGATTAAGTATCTTCTTCTTAGAAGGTGTGACAGAGGGTTGTGCAAGGATTGCAAAGGTATCCCGAGTGAGATAAAATACCTTGATTGCAAGTTTAGCGCCGAGCCGAGGGAAGCGGGTATAGACGTGAGGCTTGAATCGTAGGTCATCCCCAAGAGAGGTAATTTTAAGTACCTTGGGTCAGTTATCCAAGAGGATGAGGAGATCGACGGGGATGTCACACACCGTATAGGGATGGGGTAGATGAAATGGAGGTTAGCATCTGGAGTTATGTGCGACAAGAAAGTGTCACCGCTACTCAAAGGTAAGTTTTATAGAGCGGTGCTTAGACCGGCTATGTTGTATGGGGCTGAGTGTTGTCCAGTTAAGAACTCACGTATCTAGAAGATGAAAGTAGTAGGGACGAGGATATTGAGGTGAATATGTGGACATACTATGATGGATAAGATTAGGAATGAAGATATTTGGGGAAAAGTGGGCGTGGCCCCCATGGATGACAAGATGCAGGAAGCGAGGCTCAGATGGTTTGGGAACGTACAGAGGAGAAGCCCAACTGCTCCAGTAAGGAGGTGCGAGCAGTTGGCTTTGGTGGGTACGAGAAGAGGTAGAGGGCGGCCTAAGCAGTATTGGGGAGAGGTGATCAGGCAGATTATGGCGTGGCTTCAGATCTCCGAGGACATGGACCTTGATATAAAGTTGTGGAGGTCGAGCATTAAGTTTGTAGGTTAGGAGGTAGTTGAGCATATTTCTAATTCGTACAAGTGTGAGGCTAGTCTGATAGTTTTATCTTAGACTGCTAGTGGTCAATATTTTGTTCACACTACTCTTCCATTTTCATAGTGCCGGGCCTTATTTACTGGTTATTATTTTTGTTTTTCATCTTTTTGGTTCTTATGATGTTATTATTTCTATGGTTTATGTTGATAGTATTGATAAATAGTCTCTTTTCATCTTCTTGAGTCGAAAAGTCTATCGAAAATAGTCTCTCTACTCCTTCGAGGTAGGGGTAAATTTTGCGTACACACTACCCTCCCCAGATCCCACTTGTGAGATTTTACTGGGTCGTTGTTATTATTGGTTCTTAGTTCGAGAGCTTAAGTTGAAAATATTGACCAAGATTTGACTTTTGTGAAGAAAACCTCGGAACAATGTTTTGATGGTTCTAATATATTCGTACGGTGAATTTGGCCTTAGAAGTGTGCCTGAAATTGAATTAGGATGTTCTTAGGTTGAATTGGCTCTTTTTGCCAAAAGTTAGCAATCTGAAGGTTTAGAAATTTTTTAAGTTTGACCATGGTTTGACTTTATCGCTATCGTGTTAAGATTTTAGTTTTAGAACTTGGAATAGGTCCGTTTTGTCATTTAGAATTTGTCTGCAAAGTTTGATATCATTCTGAGTTGGTTTGGTAGGAATCGTATGCTTGGTTGTGATTCTAGCGATTCTTGAGTTTTATTGTAATTTCAATGTGTTTTCATGTCCGATTAATAATTTTTGGAGGTTATTTTGGTCTTTTGAGTTCGGGATCAAGTTCATATGATATTTTTAGACTTGTGTAGATATTTAGTGTGGAACCTCGGGGCTCGAGTGAGTTTCATACGCATTTCGGGTTGGTTTGGACTTGATTCTTAGCAGTTGGTGCTGCAGTTATCGTAAATGCGAGCACCAGTTCGCCTTTGTGAATGGAATATCACTTTTGCGAAGGTATGGGAAAGGCTGGCTTCACATTTGCGAAGCCAACATCACAATTGCAAAAAGGGGTCTAGGGTTAGGTAGGTCGCATTTGCGAACAATTGGCCGCTTTTTCAAAAGGGACTGACTTTGCAAATGCGAAGTCAGTGTCGTATTTGCAACATTCCCTAGGTTCAACTGGCATCGCATTTTCGGTGTAATGGTTATATTTGCAGGGTTCTCATTGCGAACCCCAAGTCGTATTTGCGACATTCGCACCTTAACAAAAACTTGGGATTTTGGGACTTAGTGTGATGACCCTCCATGTCATCATGCCACATAAGCGCCATTTGGCATATATTAATGCCATGTGGAATCTTACATAGGAGGAAGGATAGCTTTTGTAAGAAGATTCTAGAGAAGTATGGACATTTCCTTTGGAAGCCCCTAGGTCCCTATGGATTTGCTAGAAAAGTCCTTGGAATCTTCTAGGCTTGTAGAGAATTCTAGAGAAAGCCCTTATCTTGTAAATATTAAGGACTTGTGTAACAATTAATATTTACACACTAGCCCCTAGGAGACTAGTATATAAAGGGGGCCATTCATTTGTAATTCATTAAGCAAACAATTCAAGTTTTCTCTAATACAAAGCTTCCTTTAACAATTCTCTTGTGTTCTTTCTAACATTCTCTTTGCAATCTTGAGTGTAATAAGGCTGACTTGGCATAGCAAAAACGTGAGCAAGTTGTCAAGTGTCGCACATGTACTTAGTTAGTGACTAAGGACATGACAACGTGGTATCAGAGCAAAGGTTGCAATGAAGGGAATGGCGAACAACGGAGAAATTAAAGCTACCAACACCCAAGCCAATGTCATCCAAGATACTACTGGCAAGAGTGGCCATAACAAAAGGAGGAATGCCACCAACAAGAGCCATGAGGTGCCACCCGAGGATATGTCAAATGAAGGGCTTATATTCTAACAACCATTTTCCACTGAGGCGAGCGAGGATGAAGTGGAGGTCCTGCCTGAGGAAGTCTTGCTCGATAAAGAGTGGGAGATGAAGATGAACGCGGGGATGAACGTCGTGGAGATCTTTGGCCAACGCTTGGGGAAGGTGGAAGGCACCCTTAGCGTTCTTGAGGGGCATACTCTTGAAGAGATTGACAGTATCCGAAATGATTTGGAGGGACATACACAGACTGAGATAGAATTAAGCCAAACCATCACTACCTTAGAATGCAGACTCATTGAGGCTTTGAGTATTATCGATGCTATGAAGGCAAAGACAGAGTCACTCGAGGAGCATGTTAGTGCTGGCATGACCGAGGCAGCCAATAATGTTGTGGTGACGAGGGAGGCCAAGATCGAGGCTCCCAAACCCTCGGTGTTCAAAGGTGTTCGTAATGCACAAGAAGTGGAAAACTTCCTTTGGAACTTGGAGAACTACTTCAGGCACGGCAAAGTGGGGGATGACGAGGCCATGAACAACACTGTAGTATTGTACCTCTCAGAGTTTGCCATGCTATGGTGGATAAGGAAGATAGCCGACGTGGATAAAAGTATATGTACTATTAGCATGTGGGATCAGTTCATAGTCGAGTTCAAGCGACAGTTCTTTCCAAACAATATCTTGTACAAGGCAAGGCGCAAGCTTAGGGAGTTGAAGCAAATAGGTAGCATACATGTCTATGTCAAGGAGTTCACTACCCTTATGATTTTATCCCCAACCTGACCAACGATGACTTGTTGTTTCACTTCATGGACGGGTTGCAAAATTGGGCTAAGCAGGAGTTACAACACTGACAAGTCACAGATATAGACCAACCATAGTGGAGGCCGAATCATGGATTTCAAGCATGACAAGCATGACAAAGGCAAAGGCAAAGAATCAAAGTATAACAATGTCAAAAGTGGGGGAGACCATGGCAAAGTCAAGGAGAGACAACAACAATATTACAAAACTCAAGATTCCAAAATGTCGACTGGCCGTCAGGGTTATGTCGAGAAGAAGGCACAGGCCGAGAAGAAGGGATGTTACATATGCCGAGGGCCGCACAGTTTCAGGAATTGTCCCGACCTAGAGAGCCTAATCTCCATGGTCCGTGAACAGAGGGAGCAGCCGCAAGAAGATAGTTCGGGAACTACACAGCTGGGTATGATCGGATTATGCGATGCTTTCACGAAGCAATCTATCCAACCTATCTAGAATGGCAATCGGTACGTAGATCTCACCATCAACAACAAGCCTGCTAGTGCAATGGTGGATACTGGAGTAACTAATAATTTCGTGACAGAGGTTGCCGCAAAGATACTAGAATTGAAGCTTGCTCAAACCAACTCTCGCATTAAGACTGTGAATGCCGAGGTACAAAATGCTCGTGGGGTAGCTAATGGAGTTGGTGTCAAATTGGGAACTTGGAAAGGTATAACAAACTTTACCATAACCGATATGGATATCTTTGACATTATATTGAGGCAAGAGTTCTTTAGACATTGTCATACTTTGATTGACCCCTACCTCCAACATCTCTTGGTTATGGAGCAAGAAGGAGCTTTCATGGTACCTACAGTGACTATGCCACACGGACAGATCCAAGCACAACTCTCAGCTATGCAGGTTGTTAAGGGGATCAAGAAGGGGGAGTTGACGTTCGTGGCAACCATCGCAAGTCTGGAGGAAGATAAAAGTTTTCAAGAGACACAGTCGCCTTGCATAAAGAAGTTTCTCGAGGAAAACAAAGACGTCATGCTCAAGGAGTTGCCTAAGCACTTGCCGCCTAGGTGAGAGGTGGATCACAAGATTGAGTTGGAGCCAGGGGCTAAGCCACCCGCATTTTCCCTATATCGTATGGCACCGCCCGAGCTAGAGGAGCTCAGGGAACAATTGAAAGAACTGCTAGATGTTGGTCACATTCTATCACGCCCCAAACCTGAAGAGGCGTGGACGGCACCCGGTACCATACTCGGCCCGGGTGTACCACTCTGTAACTGTGAACTCTAGAGGGGTAACCCTCAACCAAGGCCGATGAGGCCATATTCTGAATCATCTGAANGTATTTATATGATCGGTAGTTTCATATTTTCTTGACTCACAAGTATCTTCGCAAGTGTGGCTAGTGGCCTGATGGAAGTTTCTTTTTTCCTATGAGATCAGGCTATTTGCCTTGGCAGTGTTATGAAATATTATTATAGGAGCAGATCGTTCGCCTTGGCAGTATTATGAGATGCGGCTATGGATCGGGTCGTACGATCTCGGTGGTATTATATACCACTACCCTTATGGAATCAGACCGTTTACTTCGGAAGAATCGTGCGTAATATTCGACAGGGAGTTAGAGTACATATGAGCTTTTCCTCACTTGAATTTGACATTGTATCTGATAGTAGTTATCTTTGTTTCATTCGAGGCAGTATATAATATTTGATGTTTTCGTAACTATTATGTTGAGAATCATGTTATTTATATTTATCTATTTCGTTGCTACTTGTTATGCTTTATACCTGTCTACTTTTATGTATGTTATTATTAGATCACTAGTAAGTGTCGATATCGAACCCGCGTCACTATACTACTAGAAATTCGGCAAAAAATGATCAAAGTTAGTCGGTTTTTCAAAATATTTTAATTTTTAATTTTTTTTACGAAACCAACCAACTTTGATTGGTTTACTTTGCGCAAAAATGCGGGAAACTATTTTTGAATCCCGCGAAATTAATTTTTCAAGAAACCGATCAACTTTGGTCGGTTTTTAAATTAAAATAAATAAAAATTAATATTAAAAAAACCGACCAAAATTGGTCGGTTAATTCATCCGGTCATTTTAAAAAACCGACTAACTTTGGTCGGTTATTTTCGTGCGAAAATTTAATTAAAGAGTATAAATCAAATAAAAGACAGTTTTAAAACAAAATGCACCAATGGTCTAGTGGTAAAATAGTATCCTACCATAGTACAAACTCCGGTTCGATTCCCAGATGGTGAATCTTTTGATTACATAATTAAAAAACAGACCAACTTTGGTCAGTGTTTTTTGCAATATTTTTTATTGAATTTAATTGACCGACCAACGTTGGTCGGTAATTTCCTACCAACGTTGGTCGGTAATTTCCGACCAACTTTGGTCGGTATACCTTTCCGACTGTCAACATACCATCCACACATAAATGGTTGCATTTTGGTCGGTAATTGGCCATAACCGACCAACTCTGGTCGATTATTTTGCTCGGTGATTAGCGGATTTCTAGTAGTGCTACTTCTTCGAGGTTAGACTAGATACTTCCTGGGTTCACATTGATTTACGAACTCATACTACACTCTTCACTAATTGTGCATGTACTTAGACAAGTACGTCAGGTGGTCACTCAAGCGCGCAGTCGCATCAGTCGGAGACTTAGTAGTGAGCTGCTTCCCATGCTTCGAACCGTAGCACCCGGAGTGTCCTTCCCCCGATATTTATTATATTCTATCTACTTTTACTCCAGACAATAGTCGTTGTGGTTTTATATATTCTATTAGTCGCTCGTTCCCTTGTGGCACCAGGTTTTGAGAATTTTTAGTAGATGTTCATAGTTGTACATGATATTTATATCATTTCGCTTTATGTTTTGTTCATATCTCGTGACTTAGTAAGAATGAAAGTATTTTATCATGGTTTATAAACATATCTCTACTTTATTATTGTAATTCTCAATTTTAAAAAGTGTTGTGAACAGTTGTTTCTATTGATGGTTCATCGTTGATGTCCTGCCCCAAACCTGTAGAGGCGTGGCCGGCACCCGGTACCATACTCGACCCTAGCGTACAACTCTGTAACTGTGAGCTCAAGAGGGGTAACCCTCAACCTAGGCCGATGAGGCCATATTCTGAATCATCTGAAAATATTGTCTCCCTCATCTGAGGGGTAAACATACCCAAAAACTCACATATATATATATATATATATATATAAATGTGCAGGCTGACGAGGCTGCCATAAACATCTACTGATATACAAACTGTACATGACTTGTCTACAAGCCTTTAGAGATAGTTGAACTGTATCATGGTCGGGATAAGGCCTCGACCTACCCATCAAACATGTATATATAAAACGGACTCCAAGGTCTAGACTCGGTAACTCCGGGGAAGTGGAGCTTACCAACCAAGCTGATATTTAGCTCTGTCTACTGGGAAGGTCTATCCAGCTGTCTATCAGGACCTGCAGGCATGAAATGCAGCGTCCCTAGCAAAGGGACGTTAGTACGAAATAATGTACTGAGTATGTAAGGCAACAAAATAACTGAAAGCTGAAACTGAACTGATGATATAATAACTGAATGTAACCAGGAGTCAAAAATAATCTGAAGATATGCTTACCTACTGATACTGATTCAACTCTCTCCATATAGTATGTAAAATAGTTGTCCGGCCCTATAAGGCTCGGTATGTGTAACTGCTCTACCATAGTAGGCTCGCTCATAAGCGATCGGTCATACTAGGATCTGTATCTTGTCCATTCTGGGCTCACTAATAGGCGCTCGGCCACAGTAGGCTCAGTATATAACTTACCATCTGATCAAAGGTTGCCCAATCAAGGCCTGCCCACCAATTATAGCTCGATGGTGGTGAAAATACTATAATACTGTATATATATATATATATATATATATATATATATAGACGATCTGCTCTCTTGACTGGAAGAAAATAATACTTAACTGAATATAAAGTCCCGATAAGGGAGAATACTGTAACTTCTGAGAGTAGGATAATGTGAATAAATTCATGAATACGAACATCTCTTTATGTCTCGTTGTCAAACATATGTAGTTACAAGATCATGCCAAAATGAAGGAAAGGTTTAGTCTTAACATACCTTATCATTGTCTTTCCAATCATCAAGTTGAACTCGCATCTTCGTACCTTAATCTACAACAACGATAATAATATTATCATTAAGTAACGTAAGGTACAACTATCGCACAACGAACGACAAGCTTATTTTGTATTAAAACGGGCAGCATCTCCCCTATAATCCTTACTTCCTCCAAATTCAAGATAACACCAACAACATAAGAATACAACAATATCAACATGTATACATTATTTCCCAACCTTATATACACCACAAAATACTACAAAATAGCCCAACACACCCCAATCTCTTCATACACAAAATGACCATCGTAGTAGTGTCAAACAGCCCAAAAATATTACGATGGACGACCAGACCACCACCCTGAATTATATGGAATTTATCAATACCATTACTCCTACAAAACTTTACAAAACAGTAGTAAAACACGTAGCCCAACAGCAATACAAAACAGTCTGCTACAAGTGAATAACTCGAACTTACGACTTCCGATCACCGTCCCGTGAGTTCTAACTATTAGGAAACGAATTTATCAACCTTCCTTGATATTTAAATACTTAAATACAGAAAGTACACGATTTATTAACTATGAAGTACCTTCCAAAACTCAAACTACAAAGAAAAAGAGAGGCGATATAGCGATACTTATGTCGTAGGGATCATTTTAATGTTATCGCTTCTTGATTCCACACCCGGGATGATAATCTAGTTTGAAGCTCTTGCAGAGAGCTTAAGAGTAAAGTTAGGGGTCTTATTTGGTTGTGTGTTCTGGAAAATTGAATAAACAAACGAGATAAGGATATAAATATCCATTTTTGTTTGAAAAGTCAAAAGGTGCTACTTGGCACCCTCACATTGGTCCTTTTTCCAACGCTTATAACTTTTTATCCGGGTGTCGTATGAACAAACGGTTAATAGCGTTGGAAACTACAATCTAAGACCTTCAATATGATATATAATTTGTCCCAAAAATACCTCATATAGCACACGAAATTTATTTCTCAAAAAGCTCTGTTACAAGGCAAATCCTTAGTCGGTTTTTTCGCAACTTTAATCCGATTTTTCCCAAACTTCATATTTTTTATCCAAACATCATATATAGCCATATTATGACTTTAAAATCATTTAAATCATGATTAACAAGTCTCATATCCATTACATCACCTTGGGACGCATAGGGTGTAACACATTCAACCATCAAAGGCACATTTCAGCGCACTAGTATTGTTCTAGAAAAAGAAGGACGGATCATTGCGCTTATGCATAGACAACCGAGCACTTAATAAGGCTGCAGTGAAGAATAAGTACCCGATCCCGCTCATTGTTTACTTGTTCGATACACTTGGGCAAGCCAAGTACTTTACCAAGGTAGATCTTCGCAAGGGCTACTATCAGGTTCGTATTGCAGAAAGGGATGAACCGAAGACTGCATGTGTGACGAGTTATGGAGCCTTTGAGTGGTTGGTGATGCCCTTCAGCTTATCCAATGCACCGGACATGTTTTGCACTCTTATGAAGAATCTCACACTAAAACAGGCTAGGTGGCAGGATTTCTTGGACGAATTTGATTATGTGCTAGAATATAAGCCTGACAAAGGTAGCGTTGTAGCCAATGCCTTGAGATGGAAAGCCGAGCTTGTTGTAATCACTTCAACAAGATGGGACATTTGTGAGGCTATAAAAGAAGGCATGTAGCATGATCCAGCAGCCAAACAACTTATCGAGTTAGCCAACAAGGGCAATACGAGATATTTTTGGGTTAAAGACAGCCTACTGCTTACCACAGGTCAGCGGGTCTACGTGCCTAAGTTTGGAGCCATTATGCGGCGGATCATAAGGGAGAGTCATGACACAATGTGGGCTGGTCATCCAGGCCAACGCCGCACTAGGGCCTTGGTTGAGTCAGTCTACTATTGGCCATGCATGCGAGATGACATAGAGTGTTATGTGCAGACTTGTCTTGTCTGTCAACAGGACAAGGTTGAGCAACAACAACCTGGAGGACTTTTGGAGCCACTACCAGTTGTAGAGAATCCATGGGAGAGCGTGACTATGGACTTTATTACTTTCCTACCGAAGTTTGGCGGTTATGGTACTATCATGGTGGTCGTAGATAGATTTTCCAAATATTCCACCTTCATGCTCGCCTCACCAGGTTGCACTGCCATGGAAGCCGCCAAGCTATTCTTTAAAAATGTGGTGAAGTATTGGGGCTTACCAAGGCACTTATCAATGATCGAGACCCCCGTTTTACTGGAAATTTTTGGAGAGAGTTATTCGACATACTTGGCACGGAACTACACTTCTCCACTAGTTTTCACCCACAGACAGATGGGCAAACGAAATGGGTCAATGCCTTACTAGAATGCTACTTGAGGCATTATGTAAGCGCACATCAGAAAGATTGGGCAAGGCTCCTAGACATTGCCCAATTCTCTTATAACTTGCAGCGGAGTGTGTCCACGGGGCGGACACCATTTGAGCTAGCCACGGGCCAACAACCACAAACTCCACACTCATTACCAGCCGCGTTCGAGGGAAAGATTTTATGGGCTTATCATATGGCCAAAGGATGGGAGGAGCATCTTGACACTGCTAAGTCCTACTTGGATAGGGAAGCTAAGAAGATGAAGAAGTTTGCGGACCGTAAGCGGCGTCCCACGGACTATAAAGTTGGGACATGGTTATGTTGAAGTTTAACCCAAGACAGTTCAAGGCATTATGGGGCATGCATCAGAATCTGATTCGCAAGTATGATGGGCCATTTAAGATCGTCGCCAAGGTTGGAAAGATCTCATATAAGTTTGACATGCCATCGTATCTTAAGATCTACCATGTCTTCCATGCCAGCATACTTAAGCCATATCATGAAGACAAGGATGATGCGAGTAGGAGCCAATCAAGTCGAGCGCCTATTACTATCACCACCTCACATGACCGGGAAATTGAGGCTATTATTGATTACCAGGCCAGGCGAAAATAAGGGCAGAAAGCCACCACAATGTTCCTCGTCCAATGGAAGGAACAATCTCCGGAGGAGGCCACGTTGAAACGATATGAAGACTTATGAAAATTCAAAGATAAGATCCGAGAGTTTATGGAGCAATATTGCGCCGCAGTCGTCGCAACATTAGGTGGGCGAGAGTGTGATGACCCTCCATGTCATCATGCCACATAGGCACCATTTGGCATATATTAATGCCACGTGGAAGCTTACATAGGAGGAATGATTACTTTTGTGAGAAGATTCTAGAGAAGTATGGATATTTCCTTTGGAAGACCCTAAGTCCCTATGGATTTGCTAGGAAAGTCCTTGGAATCTTCTAGGCTTGTAGAGAATTCTAGAGAAAGCCCCTATCTTGTAAATATTAAGGACTTGTGTAACAATTAATATTTACACACCAGCCCCTAGGAGACTAAAGGGAGCCATTCATTTGTAATTCATCAAGCAAACAATTCAAGTTCTCTCTAATACAAAGCTTTCTTTAACAATTCTCTTGTGTTCTTTCTACCATTCTCTTAGCGATTTTGAGTATAGTAAGGCTGACTTGGCATAACAAAAATGTAAGCAAGTTGTCAAGTGTCGCACGTGTAATTAGTTAGCGACTAAGGACGTGACATTAGTCTCATTATCACATTTTGGAGCCCTAGACTCGGTAGGAGGTGATGTTAGGAGAAGATTTTCATACAAAGTTATTGGGAGGTGATTTTGACTCAATTTTGATTATATAACATGATTGTTTATGATTTGTAACATCTAAATAATGGAATTTGAAGAGAAATTTTGGAAATATTTTACTATGTTTTGAAAAATAAAAATTTGAGATTTGATAATCGAATTTGACTCGAATTCGAAAACCAAACACATATTTGGACTCGTGGAGCTATTGGTAGCCAAGATCTACCCTTCGACTCGGATTTTGACCGGACGGGTCCGATGTTGACTTTTGGAAACTTTTGTAAATATCTTAACTTTGCTAATCGAAATCGGTTTCTCTTGCATTGTTTGATATTATTACGTCATTTTTTGCTAGATTTGAGCCGATTTAAAGGAAAGAAATTTTTAGAGTATTGATTTGTCCTAATTGAGGTAAGTATCATGTCTAACTTTGTATGGGAGAATTATCCCTTAGGATTTGGTCTAATTGAATTATTTGTACTATGTGAAATAACATGTACACAAAGTTACGAGTGTCTACACGGGCATATGTGTGTTAATTGATCAGATTAGACCTTAGACAATTAATATGGTAATGACAATTAAGTGGTACCCTTCTGATTGGTAAATAAGTTTTGCAGGAGAGTGATGGATTTGTAAGGTACTTCAAATCAAATATTTTCGAATGTTATTGACATTCATACGCAGCTAACCAGTTCAAGGATATTAAAAATTTACAAAACAAAGCTACAATTGAAATATAAATTCTGTACAAACATATATGCCGCTGAATTATTTTATTTTTTGGAGCTTGTCCATGGTAAGTCTTCCGTGACCTCTATGTTCAAAGTGTTCTACGTGTATCAAATGATATTTAGTTTCTAAAACAACTTTTGATAATGAAACTTGATTTAGCAAAATGTAGAAATGGAAAAGGGAAAAAAATTAGACAATAGTACAAGATTCTGGCACTTTTCCAACTTTTACGATATTGCTTGTGTTTTAAAAATATTTGCTCTTGTAATGTGAGCACAACTCATGTCAGTTCTGGGGTGTGTTATGTTTTCTGTACTATTTGTCGAATCTGGTTGTGCTTCTCCGTGTTAAAAGGATGTCATTTTCTTAGATCGCTTATGTTTTATAATATGTGAGATTTTACATATGTAGGCCCTCAAACTTGTTTCTTTTTGTCATTTAGACACCTAAACATAGGGTTGTTCCTATCAGACACTCCAATTAAATTTATTTGTGCTAATTAAACACCTAAACATAGTGTTGTTCCTATCAGGCACTCCAACTAAATCACATTTGTGCCAATTAAACACTATCAAGGGAAAGAGCGCGTTAACATGAGAAAAACTTGTTGATTTATTATTATTATTATTATTATTATTATTATTATTATTATTATTATACTCCATATTATGATTATTTTATATATCCTAATATATTATTCCTATTAAAGCCAGATCGTCATTTTTTTTCTTGGCAAAATCGAAGGCAAAGTTGCTTGCCCTCTTAGGTTTCTTAAGAAATTAATCGTCATACCACCTGAAAAAATTGCAAACAACTTTGCCTTTGATTTTGCCAAGAAAAAAAATAACGATTTGGTTTAATAGAAATAATATATTAGGATATATAAAATAATCATAATATGGAGTATAATAATAATAATAATAAAAAATCAACAAGTTTTTCTCATGTTCACGCGCTCTTTCTCTTGACAGTGTTTAATTGGCACAAATGTGATTTAGTTGGAGTGCTTGATAGGAACAACCCTATGTTTATGTGTCAAAGTGACAAAAAGGGACAAGTTTGAGGGCCTACATATGTATTTGGCCTTTATAATATGTGAGATTTTACATACCATTTGCGAAGCTACATATTCAAGTTACAACAATAACAACCCAGTATAATCTCACTTCAACCCAGTATAATCTCATTAGTGAGGTCTGGGGAGGGTAGTATGTACACAGACCTTACCCCTACCCTGGGGTAGAGAGGCTGTTTCCGATAGACCCTTGGCTCCCTCCCTCCAAAAACTCCTCACCTTGCTCTTGGGGTAACTCGAACTCACAACCTCTTAATTTGAAGTGGAGGGTGCTCACCACTAGAGTATTGCAGAATATAATAATGCACAGCTATAGTGCAGACATAGAGAAAGCTGCAAACAAAAAAAAGCAAAATATGAAACAATTTCCGGAGGAGATGATATAAGTAAAATGACATGCTCAAGAAGATACAAGAAGTGGCTTTTTGTAAAGTTTAGAATTGTCAAATATTTAGAACTAGTGATGTTGTCTTCGCGTCGCGTAATCATGAATTTCTTTTTGCAAAGAACTTAATCTGTTTAATATATAGAAGAATAAATTTCATGTATATGTACACAAAAAGTAATTAAAATAAATTAAATCAAAATTAAATACTTTTTGGTTTAGATCTACTATTTTAAAAATCACTAATTTCACATTAACAACGAAAACAAATTACAATATGAAGAAAACAATATGTCGATCGATCTTCTTTAGGTTGGCTCCACTGCCTCTGTGTTGACATTGGCGTTGTCAAAGGCAATGTGTAAACACCGGGGAAATGCACAATTATCCACTAATTAGAGCTGTATTTATTCTCAAATTACTGCTTAAAATATATTTACTTTCAGCGGGTTCTTTAATAAATTTTTACCCGCCCAATCGAAAATACCCCTATGTTAGACATGGTATGTATTAACTTCATGACATGGTATGGTATGCCCTATGGTATGAGTGCTATGTAAATATTAAGGACAAAGTGTCCTGAATTAGCACCTTCTGTTTTAAACTTTAGAACATCTTGTCATTAACTTCATATGTGCAGTGTAAATGTTAAGGATATGGTGTTCTTAACTTCATATGTGCAGTGTAAACGTTAAGGACATGGTGTCCTTAATAACTTCATGAGTGTTGTGTAAATATTAAGGACAAAGTGTACTATATTTGCACCTTTTGTTGTTAAACTTTAGGACATTATGTACTTAACTTCATATGTGCAGTGTAAATATTAAGAACATGGTGNCTTAACTTCATATGTGCAGTGTAAACGTTAAGGACATGGTGTCCTTAATAACTTCATGAGTGTTGTGTAAATATTAAGGACAAAGTGTACTATATTTGCACCTTTTGTTGTTAAACTTTAGGACATTATGTACTTAACTTCATATGTGCAGTGTAAATATTAAGAACATGGTGTCCTTAACTTCATGTGTGCAATGTAAATGTTAAGGACATAGTATCCTTAACTTTATGAGTGTTGTGTAAATATGAAAGACATGATGTCCTTAACTTCATAAGTGTTGTGTAAATATTAAGGACAAAGTGTTTTGTATTTGCACCTTCTGTTGTTAAACTTTAGGACATCATGTCCTTAACTTTATGAGTGCTGTGTAAATATTAAGGACATTGCTATGTAAATATTAAGGACAAAAATGTCCTTAATATTTACACAACACTCATGAAGTTAAGGACAACATGTCCTTAATATTTATACAGCACTCATGAAGAAAGGGTAAAACCATCTTTTCGTATTAATTTTAATAGAGTAGTGCTATTTTTGCTTCGCATTAAAAATGCTGAATAAAAACTAAATACCACATTAAAAAGTGGCTACCCCACGCCATTTCTACGTAAATATTTCATTAAGCAAATAACTAACCAGTTTATAATCCACGAGAGTGAAAGGAAAAGAGAGGAACGCCTATTGATTAATAATTAGCGGCTCACATCATAATCTTATACATAAAATATCACATCTGGAATTCTCAAGAGGAAGTTACATGCTGGAGAAAGTATGAAGTATTGTTTCCAACAGTTACTGCTCAGCCTTGGTCCACTTTCATCAAAACGTATTTTCTATTTTTGCCTTTAATAATTTCTAGGACAGGGTGGGTTGCTCTGATGGTAAGCACCCTCCACTTCCAACCAAGAGGTTGTGAGTTCGAGTCACCCCAAGAGCAAGGTGGGGAGTTCTTGGAGGGAAGGATGCCGAGGGTCATTTGGAAACAGCCTCTCTACTCCAGGGTAGGGGTAAGGTCTGCGTACACACTACCCTCCCTAGACCCCACTAGTGGAATTATACTGGGTTGTTGTTGTTGTTGTTGCCTTTAATAATTTCTAGCGACTTTAGAGGGACAAACCTTTTTCGGAAATAACATCTTCTAATAGAAAAAATAATGTCTTGAGAGTAATTATATAAATGAAAGAAGCTATCACAACGAAATGTTATTGACAGAAAATATTTTCATATTACAATGTTGGTGAAGAAAAAAGAATATAATTGCGATTTAACATAATCGATCAATTTGAAGCTTCAGTAATAAACAGATAAGATACGCTGTCAATATCAAACATCTAAAAAATTAAGAAAAAAAAAGACATTCTTCAAAGATAACTACAATAATGAGTAATTACCGTTAGCAATTAGGCAGAAGGTAGCAACACAGTGCAGCGAACAATGGAAGAAGCAGAAGGCATCAAATCAAAGAAAGAAGTGGTAATCGCCACTATACAAGATGGGAATTCGACCGCTCTTGGATAGTTGCACAAGCATTATAAAAGACAGAATAAAGGCGCATTTGACGCTCTGAATGTGCAACAGATGAAGTCTTTGAGAGAGAACATGTGGGTTGCTCTGATGGTAAGCACCCTCCACTTCCAACCAAGAGGTTGTGAGTTCGAGTCACCCCAAGAGCAAGGTGGGGAGTTCTTGGAGGGAAGGATGCCGAGGGTCTATTGGAAACAGCCTCTCTACCCCAGGGTAGGGGTAAGGTCTGCGTACACACTACCCTTCCCAGACCCCACTAGTGAGATTATACTGGGTTGTTGTTGTTGTCGTAACGAAAGACACAAACTTCTGCTGAAGGCAAAGAGAGAAACCCCTCATCAGTTGTAACGCTGCGAGAGTCCCAACAATAATAACTGAATGAGGTCGAAAAGTTGATATAGTAAAGACACGAAAAGTAGTAACGTTTGGACATTTTCTTAAATAAAGTAAAAGAAAAAGTAAGGAAATATCAAAAATTTGAGGGAAAAGATAATTTATTTTCCTGATCATATAATATGCCACGTCACCGGGCAAAAAAGCATTATTACCATCCCTTTTTAATTTCTTCGTGTTAAAAATTAAATTTTATTGCCTATACATTTCCGGTGATAAATTTAAAAATCTGATTTTGGGGGAGAACATGAAGCAAAAATAACCAAAGGTAAAAATCAAGTTTTCTATGCGCTTGCCAAGGCTGACGAAAAGAGTACATGAGTTTTAATAAAAAGTTGGGCAAAGGTCCACATATGCCCTTATACTATATGAAATTGAGCATATTTGCCCTTCGTTAATATTTTAGCTCAAATATGCCCTTACCGTCACATAGTTGGTCCATATATGCCCTTAGAGTTACACAGTTGGCCCATACATACCCTTTTCGAAACGGAATTCACCCAAATTAATTAGCTCTTTCGTTAATTGTATTAAAATGTATTACAAACACTATGTTTTTTTTATTAGTACTCTTTTTCTTTACCTTTCTCTTTTCTTTCTTCTTTTTTTCTTTTCTTCTCTCTTTTTTTCCTTTTTCTTTCTCCCTTATCCGTTTCCTCCATTACTGATGTCTTCTCCATTTTCGTCACCAATTTCACTTGACAAAACTCATGAATTCCAATTACTAAGAAAATTCTCCCATAAGGTAATCAAGTTCCAATTTCACTGGCTCTCTAAATAAACAAAATTAAATTGTCCAAAAATTATGGTTTAAACTTTAAAATAATAAAAATATCTCAACCTTTAACAATACTCAAAAGACCAAAATATTTAAATTATTTTCACAAAGATAATTTAATGATTAAAAGCCTAGAGTTCAAGTTGTAGTGTTATAAATTTGAGTTGTTAGTCTTTTTTCATCTTTTTTCAG
>AWOL01S0088847.1:0-12561 GCA_000715115.1 Nicotiana otophora | reverse complement strand
GGTTTTTTGTTACATAAATATTATTTCAATCTTACTTTGTTAAATTTTTTAGAACTAAATATATGTTCTGTAAAAATTTAAAAATTGACAAACATATGATCTATAAAAATATTATTATGGGAGAATTTTCTTAGTAATTGGAATTCATGAGTTTTATCAAGTAAAATTGGTGACGAAAATGGAGAGAACATTAGTAATGGAGGAAATCAGACAAGGGAGAAAGAAAAAGGGAAAAAAGAGAAGAAAAGAAAAGAGAAAGGTAAAGAAAAAAAAACTACTAATAAAAAGGAAATAGTATTTGTAATACACTTTAATACAATTAACGAAAGAGCTAATTAGTTTAGGTGGATTCCTTTTCGAAAAGGGCATATATGAGCCAACTGTATAATTCTAAGGGCATATATGGACCAATTATGTGATAATAAGGGCATATTTGAGCTAAAGTATTAACGAAGGGCAAATGTGCTCAATTTCGTATAGTACAAGGGCATATTTGGACCTTTTTCGTAAAAAGTATTATTACCATCCCTTTTTACTTACTTCGTGTTAAAAAATAAATTTTATTGCTTAAACATGATTTTCTTTATAATATAATTATTAACATAAAAGAAATATGGTAAACTATCCTCAAAGTATTCTCATACTTTGTTGTCCTCAAATATTTTTATTTTAATTATTTTTCGATAATTGAGCAGATAATGTGATGATAAATTTAAGCTATCACTACTTACAAGTTAAATCGCAAAATCATGAGTTTTGAAATTATATATTAGAAAATATTTTACTCAACCGATTATGCAAAAGGGAAAAAAAATAATGTGAAATATGTTTCTACAATAGAAAAAGAACAAGAAGGAACCTCCCATTTTTATGACAAATATGTGCATGGAATATTTTTCTCCTACTTTTTTCCGGTCTCTTTGCTTTTAGGATGGTACTTGGATCTGTTTTCTCTTTTGAATGGTTATTTTGCTCAATATACAATATGGATGATGGGAATATTGAAATACATAGACGATTTATTTGTTATATTTTATTAGGTGAAAAAAATGGAGCATTGCAATTTACAAGCAGTTTTGGATTAGCAGGAAAGTGGGAGAAAAGGGAAAGAAATAACCAAAAAAGAAAAAGAAAAAAGGTTGGAAGTAGCGGTAGGAAAGAAGGTTTTTTAAACTTTTCGTTTCATGAAGTGTCCGAAAGACAAAATATCGATTATTTAATGAAAGAACGAAAATCAAATACGTTGCATGTATTCAATGTATATTGGACTAAGAGATCATGTATTAAAACCCCCTACACACATATTTAAAAGCGTAAAAAATTAAAGTTCTTTTATATATAAATATATATAATTATATATATAGATTTTTAAATCAATATTTAATGGGTTTAATTTTCACTTGCTTTGGTATTCAAGTTATTGGCTAACACGTTTTCAACCTGCTTTTTCAATGTTCCATGTGAAGTGTCCCGTTGTATTTAAGAAGTTGCTAGTCCATTCACTAAAATAAAATAAAATAAACAATGGGTCACTAACCTTAAATGTAATTGTACACGGAGAAAGATCGATTGTCTATTCATATTAGGAAATAATTTATATGAGGTTCTAAATATTAGGACATCATATATACTTTTAAAAAAAACAAAATTTAATTGATTTCAAAGTACTATAATATTAAAAAAATAATTAAATGATATTGTGTCAAAGGTGAACAGTATCTATACATAATTTATTATTACCTTTTCTAACAATTCAAGTTGATATTGTTTTAACATTAATTTAATTATGTTTGTTTATCCTTAAAATCGAATAACAACTAAATTTGTAAGTAGTTTTAAGGATATGTGATTTCACTTGGCACAAACTGAGAAATATGAGGATTGAAGTTAGAAATTAACTGTAAAATAAAGCAAACCAATGTAACGCGCAACTTTGGCCCTCGATCTAGGTCGCCCTCGAACCAACTGAGTATATTATTGATAAACAAGAACTGGACAACAAAATAAGAGTTCTTAAGAAAATGTTATATACTGCTTTGTTATGCGTGAATCTATTTTTTACAAAATGATTGGAACCCCCTTTATATAGTAGAGGAGTTCTACATATGGTACAATTCTAAATATAGAAGGAAATCTCCTAATCGACTAATCAACCGATCTTGACTTGATACATGCCGAGATCTCTACCACAATCCTCGTCCGGTCACGGATTCCTCGCCTTTTTGTTATTCAACTTAGCAGGCTTTTTTCGATCTCGCTAGATCTCTATCCTTCTCGGTCTCGACCTTAGCTGGTCTTGATATCGATCGATCCCTGAATCACGAGCTAGGAAATATCTATTCATGTCACGATCTAATATAACTTGGGATCGAACCTCAGTCTCCCCCCACCCCCCACCCCCAGGTCTCGATTAACCATCCAATATTCGTATACAGATAGTCCCCTCGTTTTCTGGAGAGTAAAGACAAGAAAACGATTTGAGTCTTCGGTCTTCACCTCGGTACATCATGACGTAATCATTGTGACATAAGCAGCAGAAGTGACCGAAATGTCTCGTCCGTACAGTTTCCCAGGTATTTAATGTGCGTCAGTCGACAGTCGGCCACTACTAGTTTTAAACCGTCATTGTGAAATCAATAAATGGCCTCCTTCTTCATTATTTCAAACTTTACTTTCAAATCTTTTTCATTCTAATCTCTATAGTTTTTTGCCTTCTTCAAAGCTTTCTATCTTCAGGTCTTTGAGTTTTTTTGATTGTTCTTCCTAAAACACCAAATATTTCAGTCTCCATTCTTCTTTGCCCACAAAAGCTAAATGGCCAAAACATCTAAAACTGTTCCGAAGAAAGAGGCTGCTTCCTCATCTCGGCCGGCTGGCGAGAAACCAGTGGTGGAGCCATGCCCTGAAGAACTTATTCTCGGGGTGTGTGTCATTGATTCCGACTTTATGGTCAAGAAATCCTCAGCCGTTCCAGGTCGATACGAGCCGGTATCGAGATATATATGCTCGATACCCAAAAGCCTCCTAGACCAGGTGAAGAAAGATTACAACTAGGGAAACAAAGATGTTGTGATACCAACACCAGAAGAAGCGTCACCACCCACGTGGAAGGGTTCCTGAGTGTTTACACTTTTCCTTTCATGCTGGGTCCCCTTGATCTGGTCATCATAGACTTCTGCAAGAAATACCATGTGACCCTCGGCCAAATTCACCCCTCTTTCTGGAGGATCGTGATACTGCTCCATTTTTTCCTGAGCAAAATAGACGGACTTCCCCTCACCCTTAACCACCTCATAAGATTATATAGCCCTCAATTCTATCGAGGTGGGCTGATAAAGCTTAATATCGGGCCACAAAGGCACTCATCTCGAGTATAGCTGAAGACAAAGATCGGAGCTGGATAGGCCGGTTCGTTCGGGTGAAGACCACAGACCTAATCCCGGATGAGAGCATGCCATTCCCTGAGAAATGGAATATGAAATGTAAGTATGATTCCGTCTTTAAATTTTTGTTCTTTGTTTTTACTTTTTCATCTTTTCTTATCAGTGTTTTTCTCGATGCAGCCATTGCTTGGATGCAAGGTACGGTTCCCCGCCTCCAGAACTGGGTTAGGAGCCTGGTTTCGACGTCAACACACACCGAGCACACATGGCACGATTTGTCAAAGGGTCGGTGGGAGTCTCATAATCATGGTAAGCCTTCTTCCTGACTTACCGTTTTGTCTATCGTTCAAACATCTTTTCAAACATGAGTTTACTTACTTTTTCCTTTTGTGGGTCTCAGAAAGGACGCGACTATGAGACCCCCCGTCCGGTGATGAAGAAGTTTCACCACTTATCTCGAACCCGGCGAAGGAGAATAAGAGGAAAAGGGCCTTGAACTTCGAGGGTCAAAAACCCAAGAAGAGAACAGCTGTAAACCCAAGGGTAACACAATCCTAGAGACTATGGAGTCAGTCCAAAGGCTAAGGGAAGAAGAAGAAAAAGAAGAGAAATAAGATGATTCTGGGCTGGTGGCCCGTGCGCGAGCAGGCACCGAGATTCGGAGAACTTCGGAACCGGTGGGAGTTCATACTGCTCCGTCTAGGCTTAATGAGGTCGAGGAGGAGCCTTCGGCCTAAGTCCCTGAGCCAAGAGGAACTGAATATGCTTTATCTCGGGGCAAAGAGACTGTTGAAGGTGCGGTAGATGCTGGTGCAGAAACTGGGCTCGAGGCTCCCCAAGATGGAGGTGGTGCCCCATAAGAC
The DNA here is from genome assembly GCA_000715115.1 of Nicotiana otophora. NCBI lineage: Eukaryota > Viridiplantae > Streptophyta > Magnoliopsida > Solanales > Solanaceae > Nicotiana > Nicotiana otophora. The sequence goes on along the minus strand of AWOL01S0088847.1, from coordinate 8,315 downwards.
CCACTTGGGGCAATAAATATCGGGGATTCCCCCTCGTTTCCTTCATTTTCTGAGTCGATGATGCGGGACGCTCAGGCCGTGGAGACTTGTCACGAGTAAGGAGCCCACGGAGAGGAAGATCCTTTTCGTGGTTATTTTGTTGGGGTAGAAGATGTCACCGGTCTAAATGACTTGGAGGCTCCGAAGAAGAGCTCGAGCTAGGCTTCCTCGAGTTTTAAACTGACCAATCATTTTTTGTCCCCTAGTACCGATCCCGGGCATAAGCAAACAATCTTTATCACAGTCCCGGAGGATGCCCAGGTTCTTGCTGCCCCGTAGGGGTGGCTAGCTACCTCCGATGTTTGGTCACGGAACAAGACCAAGCCCAGATGGACGAGGTGGGAGCGCCTTGTATTTTCAACGCAGCCCAACAGGCCTTGAACCGAGTAAGTTTATATTTGTTTCGTCAATTTTCATACTTGTACTTTTCTCCCCTTGTATAATTCCTTCTTTCTATTTTTGTAGGCTTTTGTGCTTCATCACGAGGCTTTTGTACCAATCCCGAGGGGAGCTGAGCCGGTATGAAGCCGAAACCCGAGGGCTTATTGAGGAGAGATATTTCTTCAAGCGTCTCAGTGAGCAGAGAGAATGGGAAGCAAAAGGACTTCGGGCTGTGCTAGAAGCATCTCAGAAAGAACAAGCTGATCTGGCCAACCAGGTAAAAAGAATCTTTGAATTTAATGACACTGACTCGGGCGTGGTGGCTAATAGTTCGGTCCCACAGGTCCAGCGAAATTCGACGTGATCGGGCAGCTTCGTGAGGAAGTGGGCATAGTTAAAGTGGAGGCCGAGACGTGGAAGAAGAATATAGACCGCCTTGCCTCAGAAACGGAGGCTGCCCGATCTCAACTGGCCTCGGCTGAGACCCAACTCTGAAGCTTGAAAGAGAAAGCTTTGGTGCAAGCCAAGAAAATTGAGGTGTTTCAGTCTCGACTGGGTTCAGCAACTTCCGATCGAGAGAGGCTAGCTACAGAACTTGCTGCGGCCAAATCGGAGGTCGAAACAGCCAAGGCTAATGCTAATGCAATGGTGGCCGTCTACCGGACCGACGCTGAAGCTGCTTAGGTTCGAGCAAAGGATGTTGCCGAAGTTGCTAAGGCTCGAGCAAACTGGGTTGTTGCGAATGCTAAATGCCAGTCTCGAAGGGAGACTCTCGAGGAGATCCATGCTCGTGGCTTCGATCTTACAGCCGAGATCGAGAATGCTAGGAGCTTGAAGCTAAAGCCAGAGTGTTGGCCTTTCCTGATGATGATGATTCTGGGAGTATGAGCGGATCTGAAAGCGGAGAAGTCCTCGAGAGCGAAGATGCTGCTCCAGGAGAAGACTAAGTGCTTAAGGATTAGTATTTTCTGTGTTTCTTTTAAGACCATTTCGGTCTTTTGTAGAGAAATTTGATCTGGCCATACTGCTCTTGTAAATGATTTTGACATATATATATGTGTATATATATATATATATATATATATATATATACACTTTCTTCTTTTCTGCCTTATAAAATTATGAAGTTGTATTCTAAGGTCAGAGGTTTAGACAATTTGATTGAAACCGAACTAGTATAGACCTTAGGCTTTACGATCGATTGAGTGCTTACTCGAACTCGAAGTAAGGTAACCCTTAGGTTTTTTATTTGAGCGAGGATGGTCTCTCGAACTCAAAGCAAAAACATCCCTTAGGCTTTTGTATTAGGCCGATATAGCCTTTGTAAAAAGATTGTTTATGGCTTTCTCCCCTTTTCGGCTTGAAAAAGTTTTTTATCATTTGTATTTGAAAAACTTGTAATGCCTTATAATGAAATAAGGAATTGTTCGAGAGTTCGAACAATTTCGTACTTATTAGAGTTTTCGAGGCTTGATATTATTGAAGTCTTTTATGAACTTTTTGGGGGTAGCCTTTTTAACCGGTTTATGAAAGAATTTGAAAGCCTGTTTGTTATGAAATTCGGACGTCTCCGAACCGTGTTAATTTATCCGTAGCCTATTTAGTTCAGGATTTACTCCTTGGGCTTATTTTCCCATTTTACTTCGAGCTTGCACGAAGTGTCAGTCCTCGAGTGGGGTGGCTGTGGCCTATAAAAATCGAGGGTTGCCTAAAAGGTCTTATGATATCAGAGTTTTAATAATTCGATCTCGTTTATTTTTCGGACTGCAGTCCCCGAGCATGGGGGTAATTATCCGAACTCTGGTTATGGTCGGCCCTTAATCCTGTTTACATAATAGATCGAGAGTATGAAATTGTAAAGTAAGAAAATATTTCNTCGTGAGGAAATGGGCGCAGTGAAAGTGGAGGCCGAGACGTGGAAGAAGAACATAGACCGCCTTGCCTCAGAAAAGGAGGCTGCCCGATCTCAACTGGCCTCGGCTGAGACCCAACGCTGAAACTTGAAAGAGAATGCTTTGGTGCAAGACAAGAAAATTGAGGTGTTTCAGACTCGACTGGGTTCAGCAACTTCCGGTCGAGAGAGGCTAGCCACAGAACTTGCAGCGGCCAAACCGGAGGTCGAAACAGCCAAGGCTAATGCTAATGCAATGGTGGCCGTCTACCGAACCGACGCTGAAGCTGCTTAGGTTCGATCAAAAGAGGTTGCCGAAGCTGCTAAGGCTCGAGAAAACTGGGTTGTTGAGAATGCTAAATGCCAGTCTCGAAGGGAGACTCTCGAGGAGATCCATGCTCGTTGCTTCGATCTTACAACCGAGATCGAGACTGCTAGGAGCTTGAAGCTGAAGCCAGAGTGTTGGCCTTTCCTGATGATGATGATTCTGGGAGTATGAGCGGATCTGAAGGCGGAGAAGTCCTCGAGAGAGAAGATGCTGCTCCAGGAGAAGACTAAGTCCTTTAGGATTAGTATTTTTTGTGTTTCTTTTCAGACCATTTCGGTCTTTTGTAGAGAAATTTGGTCTGGCCATACTGCTCTTGTAAATGATTTTGACATATATATATATATATATATATATATATATAAACTTTCTTCTTTTCTGCCTTATAAAATTATGAAGTTGTATTCTAAGGTCGGAGGTTTAGACAATTTGATTGAAACCGAACTAGTATAGACCTTAGGCTTCACGATCGATTAAGTTCTTGCTCGAACTCGAAGTAAGGTAACCCTTAGGTTTCTTATTTGAGCGAGGATGGTCTCTCGAACTCAAAGCAAAAATATCCCTTAGGCTTTTGTATTAGGCCGATATAGCCTTTGTAAAAAGATTATTTATGGCTTTCTCACCTTTTCGGCTTGAAAAAGTTTTTTATCATTTGTATTTGCAAAACTTGTAATGCCTTATAATGAAATAAGGAATTGTTCGAGAGTTCGAACAATTTCGTACTCATTAGGGTTTTCGAGGCTTGATATTATCGAAGTCTTTTATGAACTTTTCGGAGGTAGCCTTTTTAACCGGTTTATGAAAGAATTTGAAAGCCTGTTTGTTACGAAATTCGGACGTCTCCGAACCGTGTTAATTCATCCGTAGCCTCTTTAGTTCGGAATTTGCCCCTTGGGCTTATTTTCCCATTTTACTTCGAGCTTGCCCGAAGTGTCAGTCCTCGAGTGGGGTGGCTGTGGCCTATAAAAATCGAGGGTTGCCTAAAAGGTCTTATGATATCAGAGTTTTAATAATTCGATCTCGTTTATTTTTCGGACGGCAGTCCCCGAACGTGAGGGTAATTATCCGAACTATGGTTATGGTCGGCCTTTAATCCTGTTTACATAATAGATCGAGAGTATGAAATTGTAAAGTAAGAAAATATTTCTATATATATTTTGTATAGTGACAGTCTATTGTATATAAATTATACAGTGACAGTCTATTTTGTATATATATTATATAGCGACAGTCTATTATATATATATATTGTATAGTGACAGTCTATTTTGTATATATTTTGTATAGTGACAGTCTATTATATATATTTTGTATAGTGACAGTCTATTTTGTATCCCGAGCACCTTTATTTATCCAACGTGTATAGACTGTTGTATGATGTGTGTATATATATTCTTCTTTTACCTTAACCTTATCTATCCAACGTGTATATATATTATATAGTGACAGTCTATTTTGTATATATTTTGTATAGTGACGGTCTATTGTATATATTTTGTATAGTGACAGTCTATTTTGTATCTCGAGCACCTTTATTTATCCAACGTGTATAGACTGTTGTATGATGTGTGTATATATATTCTTCTTTTACCTTAACCTTATCCTTTCAACGTGTATATACTATTTTGTATAAAAATTTTATAATTAAGAAGGTGTTGACATTTCTATTAAAACAAAAATCAAAGAACGGTAATGAACAAAAACAATAGGTCTACCTCACAAAAGGATTAAAGTAATTCTATTGAATCACAACTCACAAGACTCATGTTACTCTAATTAGTTTTTTTTTATTTTTTTGCTATTTTTTAGTTTTTATTAGACAAGGATAAAGTTTTTTCTGCTAATTGTAAGCGTTAGTAAATTTAAGGAACTCATTATTTGTAATATGAAAACTGGGTATTTCTGTGACGAATATTTAAAGGGTATTTTACACTTTTTAATTTTTATCCATAAAACAGGAGACTGATTCAAAATGGTCAAACTTGACCTTAAAAAGTAAAATGTGACATATATTCAGATTAGAGGAATATAAAGATGAAGCCTTTAGAAGAAAAAAGAAGAGAGAGAGAGAGAGAGAGAGAGAGAGAGAGAGAGAAATTAAACTTGCTCATTTCACCGTAAGTTGGTGCTTTTGGTTTTAGTTATATGAAATTTTCATTTCATTTCTCCATCTCTTCAGTTATTAAAAAAGAAGTGATATCGATTTTGAAATAGCTTTCGGTTGTCTACTAAATCCTGCAAATCAAATGGAGTTAAATAAGAAAATTAATTTATTTTTTAAAACTTAACAATTTATGGTGGAGAAATAATGAAGAGTAGTAGATCAGAATAGATAAAAAAACTCTACTTTGCAACTTGAAGAGTTGATCAAATGGGTCCGCGCATTTTTATGTGTAGCCAATGTAATAAGTTTTTGGCTATAACTTACAATCAAATTTAATAGGCTAGCAATTGTCTTACTTTAGTGTCGAACGAACATAAATGAAATTTTCTAATAAGAATTGTCAAATATTTAAAAATTTTAAATCAATATATCTAATGGGTTTTCACTTGCTTTGGTATTCAAGTGATTGGCTAACACGTTTTCCACCTGCTTTTTCAATGTTCCATGTGAAGTGTCCCGTTGTATTCAAGAAGTTGCTAGTCCATTCACTAAAATAAAATAAGCAATAACAACAACAACAACAACCCAGTATAATCTCACTAGTTGGGTCTGGGGAGGGAATGTAATGACACAATTTGTCGTTTTAAGAATTAACGCCCCGTTCAGTGATTTAAGGTCTCGAGTAGCTTCGCAATATGTATTTATGACCCGCGGGTGTGGTCGAGTTTGATTTACTAAAGATTCAGAATTAAATTAAAAGAACAATCCTTATTTAGAAGATTAAATGGAAAGAGTTGACCGGAGAGTCGACTTTTAAGTAAACGACTCCGGAATAAAATTTTGATGATGTCAATAGCTCCGTATGGTGATTTTGGACTTAGGAGCGTGTACGAAATTATATTTGGAGGTCTGTAGAGGAATTTGGCTTGAAATGGCGAAAGATGAATTTTTGGAAAGTTTGACCGGGGGTTGACTTTTTCATATCGGGGTCGGAATCCGATTCTGGAAATTTGAATAGCTTCGTTATGTCATTAGTGGCGAAAGTTCAAAGTTTATAGATTTTGATTTGAGGTGCGATTCGTCGTTTTGATATTGTTTGATGTCATTTGAGAATTCGACTAAGTTCGAATGATGTATTAAGACTTGTTGGTAGGTTTGGTTGAGGTCCCGAGGGGCTCGGGCGTGTTTCGGATTGATTTCAGACCATTTTCTCTTTATTTTCCACTGCTGTAATCTGCTGGTATCTGCTGCCTCAAATCCTTCATCGCGTTCGCGAGGGAAGGGTCACGAACGCGTAGTGTATTTGGATGGCAGTAGTATTTTCTTCAGCGCATTCGTGAATATTGGTCCGTGTCCGCGAGAGTTGGGGCAAGTCTTCTTCGCGTTCGCGTACAAGTGATCGCGCTCGCGAAGAGGAACTGAGAAGCTGGCAATATTTGCTCTTCGCGTTCGCGAAGATCAGGATGCGTTCGCGAAAGGTGGACAGGGTGTGCATCGCAAACGCGAGAGGTGTTACGCGTTCACGAAGAAGAGAAGAAGCAACTGGGGACCCCCTACATTTGTTTTACGCGTTCGCGGAGGTGAGGTCGCATTCGCGATGAGAGGGGTCAGTAAAGGTCTGCGTCCGCGAGTGGCTTATCGTGTTCGCGTAGAAGGATTTTGGGACAGAAGCAATTGTGCTTCACGAATGCGAGGTAGATGTCGCGTTCGCGAAGGAGGAATTTGGGTAGAAGGAAATTTGTGATTCGCGAACGCGAGGCAGTGGCCGCGTTCGCAAAGAAGGAATCGCTGGGCAGTGAGTTTAAGTTCTGAAAATGTGACTTCGTCCCATTTTCCATTTTTGACGGATTGTAGCTTGGGAAAAGGCGATTTTTGTGTTTCAGAGAAAACAATGGGGTAAGTGTTCTTAACTCAATGTTGGTTAAATTACCCGAATCTATGGTAGTTTTTAACATTTAATTGGTAAATTAAGTTGGGAAAAAAGTAAAAACCCTCTTGGTTTAATTTGGAGATTTGAGGGTCGAGTTGATGTCGGATTTGAGTAAAATTGGCATGGTTGAACTCGTACCGGAATGAGTTTTTGGATTTCGTAAAAATTATGTCGGGTTCCGAGAGACGGGCCCCGCGTTGATGTGATGACCCAAAATATCATTCTTAAATTTAATGAGTAATTACGTATTCTAAAACCTCGAAAAGAATCATTTTATCATTACTCGACTTGCGTGCGTACTTCGTAAAATTCTTCGAAAAGTTTTCATGTGAAAAATAGATTAAAATATGAAATAGAACTTTAAAACTTAACTGAGTTGACTTTAGTCAACATTTTTAGCAAACGGACCCGGATCAGTATTTTGATAGTTCCGGTAGCTCCTTATCATGATTTGGGACTTGGGCGTATGCCCGGAATCTAATTTGGAGGTCCCTACCTCAAGTTATGACCATTTAACGGAACTAGCAATTTAAAGGCCAAAGACTTCCAAGTTTGAGCACGGGGTTGACTGTTTGATATCGGAGCCGGAATCCGATTCTGAAAATTTGAATAGCTCTATTTTGTCATTTAGGACTTGTGTGCCAAATTTGAAGTCATTCTGGATTCATTAATATATTTTGGCACGAGATTTGTAAATTTTAAAGTTTAAAACTCAAAGTTCGAATCGGGGTATGAATTGTAATTTCAGCGTTGATTGACATGATTTTAGACGCTGAGTAAGTCCGTATTATGTTATGGGACTTGTTGGTATATTCGAACGGGGTCCCGAGTACCCCGAGTGTGATTCGAATTGAAATCGGAACAAGAATTTAACTTAAGCAAAATCTGAAATTTTGCCTTCTATTGTAATCGCACCTGCGGATTTTTGACCGCAGGTGCGAACTCGCAAAAGCGAGCCTTCCATCGCAGAAGTGGACTGGGCAGGCTGGGCAAAGGTCCGCAGGTGCATAAACTTGCACGCACCCGCGCGTCCGCAGAAGCGGACTTGGCAATCGCAGAAGCGGAAGGCAGCGCAGGTGCGCATTTTTCCTCCGCAGGTGCGAGGCCTCGCCTGGCAATCCCATTTCGCAGATGCAAGATTTTTCTCGCAGATGCGAGCTCGCATGTGCGAGTCTAGGCACCGCAGGTGCGGCAATGCCTGGGTTGTGTATATATCAAAGAGTCCGATATTATTTTCATATTTTGGTAGTTTAGAGCTAGGTTAAGGCGGATATTTGGGCGATTTTTCACGAAAAACATTGGGGTATGTGTTCTTTATCCTATATTGATTATATTTCATGATTCCATACTCGTTTATATCATGAATCCGTGAATTTATAGAAGAAAAATTAATTTTTTTTAAAATCTTCCAAAAAAAAAAGATTTAGATTTGAAGGTCCATTTGATATTGGAATTGGATAATTTTTATATTGTTGAACTCGTAGCGGAACGGGTGTTCGGATTTTGCGAGTTTTTTTGGGATTTGAGTTGTGGGTCCCACTGTTGAGTATTTTAATGAATTTCGAATTTTTATCCAAAAAAGTAGTAAATTCATATGGAATTAATTCTTATGATTCGTATTGAGTATATTGAATTGTTTATGAAT
>AWOL01S0088846.1:0-15434 GCA_000715115.1 Nicotiana otophora | reverse complement strand
ATATATATATATATATATATATATATATGTTCAAAATATGTTTCAGATGCTCTTATCATATTATGTTATCCTTCAGGAACCTGTTCAAAATATGATATAAGTATTAAAATGTTAAAACTCTTAGTCATGTTTCAAATGAAAGTCCATTATGCTTAACTTGGAAAGAATACTCCATGCGTCCAAAACTCCTATTGCTCATATATATACTTAAGACCTTGATTTCGAATACTCATATTGTCGATAATCTATAAAGATGCTTGAAAGTGATAGAAGTGAGTTGAAATTGTGTATTTCCCTTTTTGGGAAAAGTATTTCAAGAATAAATGGTGTGTTACTCGTCTATGATTTTAACTTGCTCTTCGATTGCCAATCATTTTACTCTATTTCTTGGAAAGAAATCTATTGTGTTTAAAGTCTTCATTTCTAATGAACTTAAAGTTGTGATTTCAAAAATATTATATATGTTGATATTTATGATGATCATACATGAGAGGAAAGAAATATAAGTGTGGGACATGAAATACGGTCACCGTACCATGAACAAAGAAACTTGTGAATGGCCAAAAGAGCCAAGGAAATACTATTGTTGTGAGTGGTGGAAAATACTAATTAAGATTTATACAATGCGAAAAATGATGAGGTGAATACATTCGTATTTATGTTACCTTGTGTGCAAAAACAAAAACAATTATTTTTAGGAGTATCAGTAGCAAACCGAGGAAGGGTAGTACATATGGCCCATGCCCGAAACTACACGTGCCAGTGTAGGGATAGATTGTGGTGGATTATGATTATTCACCTTATTTGGCATGAGATTGATATTAGTTGTGAATTGGAAAGTCAACCCACACGGTATATGTGGGAAGTCGTCCTAGCCGATCGGATGGAGATCGGACGCCATACTACACACATGGTGGTACTACTCTTGGTAACACCTTTTTTCGTAACACATAACAAACCACAATGTCCGTGGGGAGATGACCTAGTCGATCGGGCTTGATCAGACTCCGTGATAATAACACGGTGCTATATCAGTGCTAATTATCTCCCAACAAATTGTTTTTTTTATTTTGAAAATTGTTATGTTTTAACTTGGCATTTGAATATCATTTATTATTACTTGTTGCTTCCATGATGTTTCCCCTTAGTTTATTGGCATTCTATTTCATAAGAGGACATTTAGCTTTAGATACTAGTACTATTCCATACGTACTAATATCCCTTTTGTCGGGGGTGCTGCATCTTCAATGGATACAGGTAGTTTATCAGCGGGCGGTCTTGATCCTCGTTAGCAGTTACTCTATACTCAGCAGGTTTGGTGAGCCCTACTTTGTTCTAGGATTTATGGCATTTCACGTTGTATTTTGTGCTTTGAGGTATAGCCGAGGACTTATCGCTGGCACTTCCATTCTACTCTTCTGTTGTACTTAGAGGCTATGTAGACATAGTGAGGGTGGTGTTTGATGTTTGGAATTGAACTAAAAGTATTGATATTTTGGCAAACATGTTTTTCATCATATTTATAAACTTTTAATATTTTGGAAATCGTAAATGAATCTCATTTGATTAATGGAAAAAGAATATGGAACACTTGACTCTTCTCTTGTCTATCACTTGTACTGATTTGTATATTGTTAATGGGAAAGGTTGGATTGAAGGCATATTTAAGGCTTGATTAACCGGGGTATCTCGGTTGAGCGCCGGTCGTGGTCCCCGATGTCAGGGCATGAAAGGCTTGTTATCAAAGTCTATGGTTTTAAAGTGTCCTAGGATGTCTCGGAGCCATGTCTAGTAGAGTCCTTCTTAACAGTGTGTTGTCGATCACATCTAAAATTAGTAGGGTACCTGGGCATTTAGGAATGTCACCCTTCTTTGATACTCCAAATCGTGCGATAAAGCTCAAGATAGAAAGTTAATTTCCTCGTTATGTCTCATTTTCCAGATGAGTAATCCACGAGTTCGTGCAGCAAGGAGAGAATGACCTCGGCGGAGAATCTGGGGGAGATTGCACAAGAGTTCGTTGGGAGAATGCGTCAAGCCGTGGAGGGGTTATAAGAACTTGTTGCTAAGGGAAGTACCCTTGTTCCTACCAATCGGTGGTGTGGTGAAAGTATTTAAGAAACAAAAGAGGGTTGTTGGTACTAATAAATCAGATTGTTCGATTTGCAAGAAACGTCACTTGGGAACATGTTGTATGACTCTTGAAATATGTTAATAGTTGTGGAAAGAGGGGGAACAAGAAGAAACAGTGCCCTATATTGGTACGCCTACCCCGGTCTGTCCGATATGCGGGAAGGAGCATTTGGCGTCATGTTGTGAGTATGCGCAGCAGCATGTTAGGGTGGCAGGTTTGGCAAATTCCAAAGGCCCACCGCAAGCCGGTAGAGAGATTGTTACTTCCACCACTTTGGATCATTCGTCCTCGAATAAGGAGTAGAGTTCATCCCCAGACACTTAACTTAACTCATTGCTTCTTCCACATATCTTAAGCGCACAAATTTGACTAACTCCAATTTTTCAGAAATTTCGGCAAAGTCTCTTCTGCAATTGGGCCTAACCACCTGCCAGAGAACCACTAAAACAACTCATAACAACACATCCACAACTGAAAAGAGTATCATGATAGATATCAACAACACTGATCGCAACATTAAGGGCGTTACATTAACAGAAGTGGTATCTAGACATGAGTTGCACATATTTAAATCATAACACAAAACAAGTACCCTTTTGAATCATAACCATTTGGTTATACAGGCAAGTGAGAATACTTCCTTTACTTTGACGGAGGTAGATCTCAATTTTCGGACCTACCTAACAGGGATGACAACTGTTTCTGCCCAAACCGATGGGCCGCAATGGGCACTCGGTACCTTACTCAACCAAGTACCAACATAACATATCTCTCTTATCATGAGGAAATACTCGACAGTCGAAGACCCAATATGTAATAAAAACTTATACATATGACATACGGGCCTATAAGACCAAAATGATCACTCGTACACTGAACATAGGCCGACAAGGCCATACAATCTTTCATGTGTATGACATATGTCTAGAAGCCTCTAAGAGTAGATAAATACCATAAAGGTTGGGACAGGGCCCGCCATACTAATCAATACATGTCCAAATCCGTATGATATTCTTGAGACTCAACATGTAAGTTTGAATAGCTCTGTAAAGCATTTCATATTTATAATGTCATGCATATGCATATAAATGTCATAACATGCATAGGTATATCTGTAAATAGCATCATCGAGCCTCTGTGGGCATCTCATCATATCATCTCGGCCACTATGGGCAAAATCATCAACATATACTAGCTGATCAGGTGGTGATGCATATATAATGTTGTAACCTTTTCCCATATCCCATATATATATAATATATGCGTATATAATTCCATCTGGTCATGGGTCAATGTACATGTATAAATGAATGAAATGCATAAGAAATACGTTAATAAGATTTCTCGGAATGTCATAAGATCAATATGCCTTACGGATAAACTTTTTCAAATACGTATTTTTCTGAGACCCATGAACAGAAGAAATAATAATAATTCAGATGGGGAATCAGGAACATAGGCACCCCTAGCACTTCTATGAATAGAGTCATTTATGAAAGTTGCGCATTTGCTCATTTCGTTTGTATCATATGGATCATGCCAAAAGGAAAGAAGGGATAGCCATAACATACCGGAGCCGATTCTCTTAACAATTCCTCTAACACACGTCTTTTGAGAAAAACACGTAATGGCAGATCGGTGTAGGGAAAAATCCGTATGATATTCTTGAGAAAGATTGTACCGGACTCTCTTGAAATTTGCAATTCATGCTTCTATAGCATTGTGAAGTTTCAAATGAATTATTTGAGTCTCATTCATTACATAGACAGCTTAGCAAAACATAACATCCCACTTAATTATTTAGGAAGATCTCTTATAACTTGTGGGTTGTGGTCCCCACTTGATAAGGATGACGTTTGCCCAAAATCCCCCTAAAATGCTACCTAATATCCAAACCAAAGAGTCACTTATCACCTAATTGACTTGCTGCCACATTGTGGGCCCTTTAGGGTTATCCACAATTTTTCCAATTGATTTGTTAATGCATTAATCTCCCACTAATCAACAATTAATAAATTACTCACATAATTAAAAATTATCTCAAATTACTTAAAATACTAATCACTTTTAACATGCTTTATACACCTTACTATCATGGTCATGTCGTACCTTGTATGGCACTAGCCCATAAATACGGGGTATTATAGCTTCGACCGTACTTTATCTCAAAATTTCAAACTTTGACGAAACTCATTTTCTTCCACTCGTTTACTCTCTGACCTTCACGGCTTTACTTATCAGTTGTTGTAAATAGCATAATACTTATAACCTCAAAATATGTTTCGGATGCTCTTATCATATTATGTTATCCTTCGAGAACCTGTTCAATGTATGATATGAGTATTAAAATGTTATGAATCTTAGTGGTGTTTCAAATGAAAGTCCATTATGCTTAACTTGGAAAGAATACTCCATGCGCCGAAAACTCCTATTGCTCATATATATACGTAAGAACAAAGAAACATGTGAATGGCAAAAAGAGCCAAGGAAATACTGTTGTTGTGAGTTGTTGAAAATACTAATTAAGATTTATACAATGTAAAAGATGATGAAGTGAATACATTTGTATTTATGTTACCTTATGTGCAAAAACCAAAACAATTATTTTTGGGAGTATCATTAGCAAACTGGGGAAGGGTGGTTCATATGGCCCACGCCCGAAACTACACATGCTGGTGTAGGGATAGATTGTGGTGGATTGTGATTATTCCCCTTATTTGGTATGAGATTGATATTAGCTGTGAATTGGAAAGTGAACCCACACGGTATATGTGGCAAGTCGGCCTAGCTGATCGGATGCCATGCTGCACACACGGTGGTACTACTCTTGGTAAAACCTTTTTCGTATCACATAACAAACCGCAATGTCCGTGGGGAGCTGACCTAGTCGATTGGATGTGATCAGACTCCGTGATAATAACACGGTTCTATATCAGTGCTAATTATCTCCCAACAAAATTGTTTTTTTATTTTGAAAATTGTTATGTTTTAACTTGGCATTTGGATATCATTGATTGTTAGTTGTTGCTTCCATGATGTTTCCCCTTCGTTTATTGGTGTTCTATTTCATAAGGGGACATTTAGCTTTACATACTAGTACTATTTCATATGTACTAATGTCCCTTTTATCGGGGGTGCTGCATCTTCAATGGATGCAGGTAGTTCATCAGCGGGCGGTCTTGATCCTCGTTAGCAGTTACTCTATACTCGGCAGGTTTGGTGAGCCCTAATTTGTTCTAGGCTTTATGTCATTTGACGTTGTATTTTGTGCTTTGAGGTATAGCCGAGGCCTTATCGCCGGCACTTCCATTCTACTCTTCTGTTGTACTTAGTGGCTCTGTAGACATAGTGTGGGTGGTGTTTGATGTTTGGAATTGAACTACAAGTGTTGGTATTTTGGGAAACATGTTTTTCATCATTTCTATAAACTTTTAATATTTTGGAAATCGTAAATGAATCTCATTTGAGTAATGGAAAAAGAATATGGGACTCTTGACTCTTCTCTTGTCTATCACGTGTACTGATTTTTATATTGTTAATGGGCAAGGTTGGATTAAAGGCATCTTTAAGGCTTGATTAACTGGGGTATCTCGGTTGAGCGCCGGTCGTGGTCCCCGAGGTCGGGGCATGACAGGCTTGTTATCAAAGTCTAAGGTTTTAAAGTGTCCTAGTATGTCTCGGAGCCGTGTCTAGTAGAGTCCTTCTTATCGGTGTGTTGTCGACCACATCTAAAATTAGGAGGGTACTTGGGCATTTAGGAATGTGACCCTTCTTTGATACTCCAGATCGTGCGATAAAGCTCAAGATAGAAAGTTAATTTCCTCGCTATGTCTCATTTTCCAGATGAGTAATGCACGAGTTTGAAGCAGCAAGGAGAGAATGACCTCGCCGGAGAATCTGGGGGAGACTGCACAGGAATTCATTGGGAGAATGCAACAAGCCATGGAGGGATTGGAAGAACTTGTTGCTAAGGGAAGTACCCATGTTCCTACCAATCGGTGGTGTGGTGAAAGCATTTAAGAAACAAAAGAGGGTTGTTGGTACTAATAAACCGGATTGTTTTATTTGCAAGAAATGTCACTTGGGAACATGTTGGATGACTCTGAAAATATGTTAATGGTTGTGGAAAGAGGGGGAACAAGAAGAACAAATGCCCTAGATTGGTACACCCTCCCCGGTCTGTCTGATATGCGGGAAGGAACATTTGGTGTCATGTTGTGAGTATGCGCATCAGCATAATAAGGTGGCAGGTTACTTCCGCCGTGGACGCTCGGATGGAGGATGGGGGGGGGTATGCAAAAAGTGTGAATATAAAGTTAGTAGGGCTATTCAGTTTAGCGAACCTCATCCCTGTTGTGTGAGGTGTAGGATAGTCATTCGGGAGTATGTCACTATGGTACCAATGTATACTACGAGTTTTGTATGAGGGATCACATTCAGAGAGATTGGCATTCATCTTGTAGAGCATGGGCAGGGTTGAGGCACATCCAACTAGTTCTGCTGCTACTACATCCAAAATGCCTCCCCCATCTGGAGGCAGTATAGTGCCCGCAAGGCGTGGAGCAATTAGGGGTGGTATCAAGAGCTCGGGAGGGCCCAAAAACTTTTATGCTACGAGGAGGCGTCAAATGTTGGAGGCTTCTCCAGACGTGGTTATAGGTATATTGACTGTCCAATCTCAAGATGTATATGCTCTTATTGACCCCAGTTCCACTTTGTCATATGTTGTTCCTTATGTTGCTATGGAATTTGGGATAGAACCGGAATAGCTTTATGAGCCGTTCTCTGTATCCACTCTTTGAACGAGACATATCATTCGTGAAGCCTCTTTATCACAAT
The DNA here is from genome assembly GCA_000715115.1 of Nicotiana otophora. NCBI lineage: Eukaryota > Viridiplantae > Streptophyta > Magnoliopsida > Solanales > Solanaceae > Nicotiana > Nicotiana otophora. The sequence goes on along the minus strand of AWOL01S0088846.1, from coordinate 8,461 downwards.
TATCTTACTTTCTACTTCTTGAGGAATTGATTTCTATAATGATTTCTTTGAATTGAGTCACAAGCCCAGATTAATAATTCCAACTTAAATCCCTAAATTCTCCACAAAGGACTATACCTATTGAATTCCTTAGAGAACCTTCAGATCCAAATGGATAACGTCTACTCCCTTGCGCTTATGCATTCACCATCATAAAGTTTACCTATGTGGTATCAAGTACAATGTAAAGCAACCCAGTGTTGACATAATTCTTGAGCCACTCTCTCTTTCCTATGCATGTGACACCTATGGTTTGAACGGTCACTTTGCTCCCTTTGTAAATATAGTCATAGATCCTTTCCCTATCCAAGTAACATAAAAACATATCTCAGCACTATTATATGTGTACATGTCAAGTGAGAGGGTCAATTGTGTGCATAGAGTTCCTCTGAAACATGGGATCCTCACAAATGCATCATAAGAATATCCATTATTTGCCCATCTTAGTATGAATTTTATGGCCACGTAGGACATTCCGCATTAAGTAGCTCACTTTGTTCCTAGTATTGTAGTTGCCCATGACGTGGCCTGGCATTGCAGTTTAGGAGTTACTATAGCCGAAATATGTGCAGCTCATAACAAATGTTCATTTTCTCTTTTAACCTCTGCAACATGTACAACTGTTTTCCTTAGTTAGTAAATCATTGAGTATGTCATTGTCCTATGTGGAGGGTTTACTACCCTTAATGTTCCACATCCCTGGGTGGATAGGAGTTATTATTCCTTTTCCCCAGAGCATCATATTACCCATTAGAACCTTTCTAACAAATGGATGATTTAACCCTAATATTAAGATGTCCTAGGTACATGCTCTCACTCGTGAAAGGTTGGAATTAAATATTCCAAATTATTAGGCACCTATCATGAACATATTTAGTTGAAGGTTCGAGTTTATCATATCTCTAGTCCTCTCATATAGGATCAACCACCGGGAAGGAATAAGTTGTCGTAATAATATTCCCATTAGTGACCAACCTCTTTTTCAGCCAGTTAGGCTTTGGGCGTAGTTTTCTTGTGTCAGATACTGTCAAGAGCGTAACACAGCATCATGTATTTTTGAAATCATTAACACATTCATGGTGCAAAAATCTTCTCATTTTGAGCTAAACTGATTTTTCCTATACTCAAGGAGGCAATTGGTGTCACGTACTTGACTATTTCTCCTTAAAGCTTACTATTGTCGGGCAAGGCACAAATGGAATGGAACAATTGTTACTATCCCTTGCATAACTCGTCTCTTTCCAAGAATAACTTATGAAAATGACTCACCTCTTTTACATCATAGGATCATGTACATGGTTTCCACATTATCCGTGTGTACTACTTAACTCTATGCCTCATTTGTTGAATCAATGATGACATCACAATAATTAATCATGTTAGCACTATTGGTAGTAACCTTCACATCCCTTAGGATATAACTTCCTGTAATGCTCTGCTCAACACATTGATGAATTCCTGAACAATTCTAGCTCAATCTCGAACCCAGTTGTTCCTCCTTGCATTAAAGCTACCGATAATAGTGGGTACAGCCTGTCGAAGAGAAAGTATCATTCCATGATCGAACCTATTGGGTAGGAAATATATGGTCAAATTCATTCTATCACTTCCTAGAATAATAGTTAAAGGTCGCGAAGGGTTTAGTTTGGGTGTCCGACACAGAGATTTAGAGTTGAAGGAAGTGAACAGGTTATTCTCAAGATTTTCTCCATGAAGATATTATGTGAATTGTTAATAAAAGTAAAGTAGGTGTAGTGCACATTGGGCCTCGTGGAATCTTGAAAGAAATAAGCCAAACTACGAGTATGATGTTTCCCCATCGTTGTCCTCTATACACCCGGTGCTTCATGTGTCTACGTCAAAGAGGGTAATTGGAAGACCTTTTGTCTATGGTTCAGGTTGAGGCTATTGAAGGTAAAGTAGATAATTGTCTTGTGAGAGGTAGGTATCCTTGTTAGATAAGTCCAGGAGTTGGGATTGCCTCCGTCAAAGTGCTATAGCTAAGTCAGTGAGTCGAGGAGGTCACCTCAAAGACCGAGTGTGTTGTGGATAGGAAATATTCTCACTTGTTTGTAGAGCCAAATAGTTGTAGTTCAAAAGGTACTTTCTATGTGTTATGATTTAAATGGGTGCAGTTCATGTCAAGGTACCACTTCTGATAACGTAATGCCCTTAATATTGAAGTCGGTCTTATTAATATATATTTTGATTATTTGTTGAGTTGTGGATGTGTTGTTAAGAGTTGTTTTGGTGGTTCTCTGGCAAGTGGTTAGGCCCAATTACAGGGGAGACTCTGCCGAAAGTTCTGGAAATTTGGGGAGTTAGCCAAATTTTCGAGCTTTTGGTGCGTGGATAAAGATTTAGGTCACATTGGGTGTCTGTGGCAGACTCTAACCCTCATTCGAGGACAAATGATCCTTAGCGAGGGAGAATGTAAGGCCCCGTTAAAATTTCCTAAAGATTTAAGATTTTAAAGTGCGTCAGCGGTATTTGAGGATAACATATTCATGTATTAAAGGAGACCTATGGGATAAAACCACATTATTTTGAAATGAAAATATATATTTAAGTTGTGTTGGATCATACTAAGGAGATTTGTGAATGTCAAGAATTTGTATGGAAGAACTTGGATACATTAAGTGGAAAGGATGTCTCAATTAGCACAAGACTTCGCTTCAAACCAATGCCACTACCAAAATATAAAGACTTAGGTGGTGATGTACCTACCAAATTAAAGCCCTTTGAGTCTAGTGTTGAACTCATCAAACCGTTCATTATTTTGATACTTCTACGGAAAGTTATGGCCATTTTACCAGATATATGACATATGCGTGCCCAGATGTGCGACTGCGAATATAAGGGAGGTTCTGCCTTATGTGCATGGCCAGATGCACGGTCACTTGCCAGGTATACAGACACGCACATAGGAGCTCTATAAATACCCCTAAGGTGTAACACTTAGTAAATCCGGATTAGTTGTAGATCCGTTAAATGAGTATTAATGTGACCTTTTAGACATGTGAAGTCCTATTGTGATGAGTATGGGTGCAAACAATTGTTTTAGAATCAAGACCGAGACTGAGGTGTATAAAATTCAATAGAATCGACTATGTTTATGAGAGGTCCATCTTATAGCCTTAAATAGTGCAAGGCCATAAAAACTCAGTGCCCCAGATAGTACAAGGCACTGTCTAGGGCATCAAACTCAGCGCCCCAGACAGCGCAAGGCACTATAGTTTTGGCGCCTCCAATGGTGCCTTGCATAGTTATTTCGGTGCCTTTGATGATGCCTCGTGCCGGCGAGGTTTATCCGAGCTACTTTTAGTTTTCTCCTTAATTTTGTGATGTGTTCACTTATTTAAAAGCCCTACCTCATTCCCCCACACCCAAAACACGAAAAACCTACTCTAGAAAGGGAAGCTCTCAAGAACCTAACTTCCCCATGGTGCCTCCATCATCCAAGGTAAGTTCTAACAATAATTCTAAGTTAATGTAAATTCTCCAACACCTTATTAACATGGGTAAATCCTTCCACTCCTTAGATATTCGGTCGAGATTCCATTGTTGAGAAAGGAAACCCTAGAACTCAGATTCAAGAAGAGTGAACTTCAAAAAGGTAATGCTTCTACTCCCTAATCATTTATAAGTATGAATTGATAAGTTTTTAGGAGAATAGTAAATGGGTTTGATAAATAGAACCATACGAACTAGGGCTTTGGATTGTTGTAAACATTTGGGTGATGAGAAATGGCGTTAGTTACATCTATTCAGGATAGTAGAATTACCTAGAAGTAGTATAATGAGAACTTGGTGAAGAAAATACCAATTACTAAGGTCGATGAGGGTTTACACCCATAAGGTATTTGATAAAATTCCTAAGTTACTAAAACAGGAGCATTAGTGCTAATATTGGTTCCTCTTGATATATATATTGACGTAGATTATCGTTGAAAGAGGCGACGAACATCGTGGTACTCTTAAAAAAGGCCAGAGCTAAGGTATGTGAGGCTAACTAACTCTCTTTACGTTTGGGAATGTTTATGATTCTCCATACGTCCCATTCTTTATGACTGTTACGAGTTTCCTCATAAAGTAATTGTGCCTTAGTCCCGTGAATAGCTATAGAACTTATATTTTCTAGATGGCATAGTTTCATAATCGTTCAATATTCTACGAGCTTTAGTCATGACAAAGTAATTTATTATGAATACATGTCTCAGTCTAGATTTATTCAGCATTCTAGTATCATGTAACTAAGTATAGTTCAGTAGTTTAGTATCATATATTACAGTATGATTCTCAGTTACGAATTCTAAATTCCTGAATGTTGAACACTTGTATTTGGGCACGAGGCCGCAGTTTATGCTTTATGCATCTTCGAGCCTGAGGCCACAGTTTATGCTTTATGCATTTTTTGGCATGAGGCCGCCCTTATGTATACGTATACTTGGGCCCGAGGCCGCAGCTTGTGCACATATATATTGGGCCTGAGGCCGCAATTTAATATTCAGATAAGCGGTGGTTCATCATTCAGAAGAGGGAGTATTCATATCCTTACTTCCTTTGTTCAGTTTTGTTATCAGTTATCTGTTATCATTTCAGTTTCTCTTTTACCAGTTCTCGTTTCAGTTATCAGTTAACGTTCATTTCAGTATTATGTATCATTTCTTAGTTATCAGCTCAGTTTCAGTTCCAACATTTACAGTTCTTTCTTTTAGTTGTTTTACATACTAATGCAATTCAAATGTACTGACGCCCCTTTTTGCCCCGGGCCTGCATCTCGCAATGTAGGTAACGATTTACAGGTTGATGATTTTGCTTGCTAGGACATCTCGTATCAACTATTGGTGAGCCCAGTCTTTCGGGGCATTATCCCCTTTTTTTTAGTCTTCAGTCTTTATAGTATTTCAGAAGTAAGGTATGCCAGGGACCTTGTCCAGGTAAACAGTTAGTATTATAGTATTCGTAGAGGCTTCGTAGACTATAGTTCAATCAGTCAGACGTTAGCAGACTTTTATGTGTCAGCCTTGTCGGCTACTCATTTACACTTGCAAACTTTTCAGTGTTTTCTGCATCTATGATATTTCAGTCAGACTCTTTAATAAATCATTATGTTGTATATTTATATCTATCTTACAATATATGTTGATCCAGCCATACAATTGGTTTGCTCGGTCACATGCTGTCAGGCACCAAGTGTCGTGTTACGCACAGGCCATGGCATGACACAAGTCCAGGTAGAGAGAGGGGCTAAGTCATTTCTTTGAGCTAGGGCTTGCATATCAAGGGGAACCCATCCTATACTTCCCTCCCATGAACCAAGGTAATGTTTTTGGAGTAATTTTGAGTTGATTACTACTCCAAAACACTTATATTAACTAGGATTAATCTTGAAGATCCATAGATTTCCATTCAAATCTCCAAATTGGTCAAGAACACTACAAGTTGGGATTTTCAAGAGTCTCACTACGAGAGGCATGTCTACCATCTCTAACTACTCTATGGTGATTATGTATGTATGAAATATATGTTAGGACTTATGGGATGGTGATTAGAAGACATAAGTGCCTAACCTGGGTTGTGTTGGTGTTATAGAGATTGTAAAATGGTTTAATTAATGAGATTGATGGTTTGGGTGTGAATTGTTGGGCATGCATTTGCTAATGGAAGTCGTGGATGGCCTAGAGACGATGGTAGGGTGAATTATTGGTATGGAAGGTGGTTGTTAGGTGAAGAAACTCCATTGAAGGACGTTGTATAAAGATATGCACGTTAGATGTTTGATAAAAAGTCTAAATGACTTAAAGTATAGAAATATTACTAATATTGATACAAAAGTGTTGCATTGTTGTAGATTGAAGTTGTTTAGTGTGGTGGACTATCGTAGTACTATTAATGGGAGAATTTCAAGTATGTTGGCTAAACTACTCTCTTAGAATTGAATTCCATGATGTTTCTGTAAGTTTCAAGTATGGTTGGCTCAAGTTCCTAATAAATTCGATTATTTCGAATGAAACTTGTGTCGAAATATATTTATATATATGTAAGTTCAAAATTTGTTATGGATGCTCTTATGATTTTATGTTATCCTTCGGGAACGTGTTCAAAGTATGCTATGTGTATTAAAATGTTATTACTTTTAGTCGTGTTTCAAATGAATGTCCATTATGCTTAACTTGGAAAGAATACTCCATGCGTCCAAAACTCCTATTACTCATATATATATATATATATATTTAAGTCCTTGAATTCGAAAATTCATATTGTTGATAATCTATAAAGATGCTTAAAATGAAAGAAGTGAGTTGAAATAGTGTATTTCCTTTTTTGGGAAAAGTATTTCAAGAATAAATGGTGTGTTACTCGTCTATGATTTTAACTTGCGCTTCGATTGCCAATCATTTTACTCTATTTCATGGAAAGAAATCTATTGTCTTCAAAGTCTTCATTTCTAATAAACCTAAAGTTGTGATTTCCGGAATATTATATATGGTGATATTTATGATGATGATACGTGAGAGGAAAGAAATGGAAGTGTGGAACTTGAAATACGGCCATCGTGCCATGAATAAAGAAACTTGTGAATGGCCAAAAGAGCCAAGGAAATATTGTTGTTGTGAGTAGTTGAAAATACTAATGAAGATTTATACAATGTGAAATATGATGAGGTGAATACATTTGTATTTATGTTACCTTGTGTGAATAAACAAAAAATAAATATTTTTGGAAGTATCATTAGCAAACCGAGGAAGGGTTGGTCATAAGGCCCACAACCAAAACTACATGAGTCGGTGTACGGGTGGATTGTGATTATTTCCCTTATTTTGGATAAGATTGATATTAGCTGTGAAATGGAAATTCAACCCACATGGCATATATAGGAAGGCGGCCTAGCTGATTGGATGCAAATCGGATGCCATGTTGCGCACATGGTGGTACTTCTCTTGGTAACAACTTTTTTGGCATCAGATATCAAACCATATTGTCCGTGGAGAGATGGCCTGGANAAGTCAACCCACATGGCATATATAGGAAGGCGGCCTAGCTGATTGGGTGGAAATCGGACGCCATGTTGCGCACATGGTGGTACTTCTCTTGGTAACAACTTTTTTGGCATCAGATGTCAAACCACATTGTCCGTGGGGAGATGGCCTAGCTGATCGGGCGTGATCGGTTCCTGTGCTAAAAACACGGTGGTATATCGGTGCTAATTTTCTCCCAACCAAAAATATATATTATTTTCGTATTATGAAAATTGTTATGTTGTAACATCGCATTTGGATATCATTGATTGTAACTTGTTCCTTCCATGGATTGGCATTCTATTTCGTAAGAGGACATTTAGCTTTACATACTCGTACTATTCCATATATACTAACTTATCTTTTACCGGGGGAGCTGCATCTTCAATGGATGTAGGTAGTTCATCAGCGGGCGGTATTGATCCTCATTAACAGCTACTCTCTACTCAACAGGTTTTGGTGAGCCTTACTCTGTCCAGGGCATTATGTCATTTGAGGTTGTATTTTGTGCTTTGAGGTATAGCCGGGGCCTTGTCGCCGGCACTTCCATTCTACACTTTTGTTGCACTTAGAGGCTCCGTATATATAGTGTGGGTGGTGTTTGATGTTGGGAATTGAAGTGTGGGTGGTGTTTGATATTGGGAATTGAACTAGAAGTGTTGGTATTTTTGCAAACATGTTTTTCATCATATCTATAAACTTGTAATATTTTGGAAATCGTAAATGAATATCCTTTGAGTAATAGAAAAAGAATATGGAATACTTGACTCTTCTTTTGTCTATCACTTGTATTGATTCTTATATTGTTAATGGGCAAGCTTGTGTAGAAGGTATCTCTCAGGCTTGCTTAACTAGGGTATCATCGTTGAGCACCGGTCGCACTNTATCTTGATATATAAAGTTGTACCCTTGGTCTCTGAGGCTCAAATTGACCCAAATCAGACCTAAAAAGTCTCTATAGATATCCTAAAAGCATCCTTAGGGTTTTGAAGCAATTCCATCTTCAACAATTCAAAATCAAGATGCGAACACATCAACGCGATCCTTACGACATAGGCAATACTTTGCCATCCCCCTTTCTCATTATAACTCGTGTTATGGTAAGAGCTTCATGGTTAGGGAATATTTTCACCACTATATTTTAGTTATACAAGCATAATTAAGGGTGTGGATCAAAGGGAACAAGGTTTCGAAGCAAGAACACAAGAGGTATGTAGGGTTTTCATTTCGTTTTCGGTATGATTTGGTTTAGCTATGTTCTAGCCTTTTTCTTGATCATTTAGGGGTTTTCAACGGTAATATCAGCATGTATTGTATCATTGTATGTAATTAAATTCCATATTTGAATTATGGAAGGAAATAGTTTAGGTTGGAACTTCAAAACTTAACAACAGCAAAAA
>AWOL01S0088843.1:18960-34041 GCA_000715115.1 Nicotiana otophora | reverse complement strand
AAGAAGGGAAGTGCTCCTATCAGCCCGGTAGCCTCTCGAAGATAAGTACAGACGTCTCCGTACTGATCCGCAAGAATCTACTAGACTCGCTCATGACTCGTGAGACCTAAGTGAACCTAGTACTCTGATACCATGTTGTCACGACCCAAAATCCATTAAAGGCCGTGATGGCGTCGGACACCACTGTCAGGCAAGGCAAAAAAAATAATTATCTAATTTGGTTCTCATCTTAATATTTCTGAAATCATATTTTCCTCCAATTTAATAGTAAAAGATGGAATTCACAGTGTAAATAATAATATTCTTAAAAAATTTCAATACAGAACAACCCATAATCACCCCAAAACCCGGTGTCACAAGTGCATGAGCATCAACTAAAAGGTAAAAATAAAGTACAACATCTGTCCGGAATACAACCTAGACATGAAAAATGCAAATAACTCAGAAGGAGACTCTGATGGCTGCGGATTGGAGTATAGAGTGCAGCTCACCTAATTCCCCTCAATAACCACGCCTCTGCGCCCACAAGGTCAGTAGNTTAGCGTGATTCACAGAGTTAACAATAATTTTATTGAACCAACAGAAGTAATTAAATTCCTTAAATTCAAATAAATTTTTAATTTATCAATTAGCCTCATTTAAATTAAATAAATTCTTTAAATTCCAATAATTTCCAATTTCAATTAGCTTCACAAGCTAAAATAAATTATCAAAGTATCATGTAATTATTATTATTAAGCACGATTTCTGCCGAGGTCATACGACCCGATCCAGAGTTTTGTGCACATTGCCGAGGGACATGCAGCACGATCCATAGATGCATCTATCCTGCCGAGGCGTTCGTCCCGCTCCACAAGAAAGGAGGACATTTTCTTATGTACCGTCGGAAGGAGAGTATTTATTGTAAAATAAATTCGGGAGGATGAACAATTTCTCTTAGCAATTAGTTAATTTAAAAAGAAAATCAAGCATATGAGATTTCAATCTTTTAATATCTTTATCTAACAATTCACAATATATATATATATATATATATTTATATATATTGGGAGATCGGGTTGCCCGCCGCAACAGGCTTGATTAAAATGAATATATTGGAGAAGCGGGTTGCATGCATAAGATCGAGTAGGAAGGGAATGAAGGCATAAGCCTCAAAGGAATCAAATCGCATGATGAGGAATCAAGAAGGGAAGTGCTCCTATCAGCCCGGTAGCCTCTCGAAGATAAGTACAGACGTCTCCGTACTGATCCGCAAGAATCTACTAGACTCGCTCATGACTCGTGAGACCTAAGTGAACCTAGTACTCTGATACCATGTTGTCACGACCCAAAATCCATTAAAGGCCGTGATGGCGTCGGACACCACTGTCAGGCAAGGCAAAAAAAATAATTATCTAATTTGGTTCTCATCTTAATATTTCTGAAATCATATTTTCCTCCAATTTAATAGTAAAAGATGGAATTCACAGTGTAAATAATAATATTCTTAAAAAATTTCAATACAGAACAACCCATAATCACCCTAGAACCCGGTGTCACAAGTGCATGAGCATCAACTAAAAGGTAAAAATAAAGTACAACATCTGTCCGGAATACAACCTAGACATGAAAAATGCAAATAACTCAGAAGGAGACTCTGATGGCTGCGGATTGGAGTATAGAGTGCAGCTCACCTAATTCCCCTCAATAACCACGCCTCTGCGCCCACAAGGTCAGTAGATATATATATATGTACCTGCACAAAATATGAAGCAAGTGTAGTATGAGTACGTAAATCAATGCATACCCAGTAAGTATCTTGCCTAACGCCGAAGAAGTAGTGATGAGGGGTCGACTTAGACACTTACTATGGGCTATAAATAAAATACCAATGTTATAATTAAGTATGGATTTTGTAGAACGACTGTAAGATCAATATCATGAAATACGTAAATAATTGTTTTGTTAATAAGAAATTTCCAAATTTATTTTTCATCATTTATCATTTTCTATCTCAAGCCAATGAAGCAATATCAATTATCAAAAATTCCAAAACAAACAATTTAATCGTGCGCAAATCATGCCGAGGTCGTACGGCCCGATCCAACATAAATATTTAAATTGTGCAATGCCGAGGGTCAAACGACACGTACCATAGATGCATCTATCTGCTACCGAGGCGTTCGGCCCGCTCCACAAAGAGAAAACACATTAAACAACCAAATTCAAGATTCATTAAGGGTCAAATATTCCAAGAATTTCAAACTCCCATTTAATGGTCATGTAAATGAAGTTTAACCTTTTTAAAATCCCTTTATCAAGTTTCTATATATTTTAAACAATTATAGTAAACAAGTAGGGTGCAAACATCGCAACTACAATAAGACATGGGTCCTAGAGTACCCGGAAATAAGCATAATAGTAGCTACGCACGGACTCTCGTCACCTAGTGTGTACGCAGCCCCCACAAATAGAAACACATAATAATCTGATTCACCTATGGGGTTAATTCCCTCTTACAAGGTTAGAAAGGAGACTTACCTTGCTCTGAAGTTCCATAGCTCAATACTCAGAAAGTTCCATAGCTCAATACTCAGAAGTTCCATAGCTCAATTGCAAACAACTCGATTCGATGCCCAACACTCCAAAACTAGTTAATAAAGGTGCAAATCCATAAATATATATACTCTAATACTCATTATAATTCAATTCACGATAATTTCCAACTCTGCTCGAAAAGTCGATAAAAATCACCCTTCAGCTCCTATGGACAAAATCACCCAACTCTGCTCGGAAAGTCGATAATTTCCAATTTAAATATTGGCTTGTATTTTACTCACAATATGCGGGAATCACGTATCTCATGAAGGATGATAAAATGGCACTCCAAAAGTGCTCCTAAATCGGCTCCCATGGACGAACTGAAATGAAATTGAGCCAAACCCTCGTTTTAAAGAAACACACTGCCCAACCCGACCTTCACACCCGTGGTCCAATAGCCGCTCTTGCGGCTCCTTATGTGCGGTCCAAACTCTGCTCATGCGGTCCTCACTGCCCAGCCAAGAACTCGCACCTGCGAAAGTCTCTTCGCTTCTGTGGATATCGCATGTGCGACATGCTCTCGCGTATCTGCGCAACTTTTACGCACCACCGGCAGCTGCCTTACTCCTGTGCACTCGCAGGTGCGCTTCTCCAGTCCGCTTCTGCGGCTCCCCCAGCTCCATTCCATTCTCGCTTTTGCGAGCAATTTGCCGCACCCGTGATCTCGCAACTATAACCAAAGTCACACAGTGCGATTACACTAGAAGCATTAAGCTTCATAATTTCTTAAGTTCAAAAATCATTCCGTTAACCTTCCGGAATCCACCTGAGGCCTCTCGGACCTTAACCAGTTATACCAACACGTGCCAAAACAGATTGCGAACTTAGTCAAGCATTCGAATCACATCAAACAATGCTAAAACCATGAATCTCACCCCAATTCAAGCTTAATGAACTTTAGAACTTCAAACTTCTATCTTCGATGTCGAAACCTATCAAATCACATCTGATTGACCTCATACTTGGCACACAAGTCATAATTGACATTACAGACCTACTCCCGCTTCTGGAATCGAAATTCGACCCCGATATCAAAAAGTCCACTTTCGGTCAACTTCTCAAAAATCGTCAAATTTCTAATGTTCGCCAAATGACCCCAAAATGACCTACGGATGTCCAAATCCACTTCTGGATGCGCTCCCAATACTAGAATCATCATACAGAGCTATTCCCAGACTCAAAATCCCAAACGGACATCGATGTCACTGAAATACACCTCAACCCATTTTTTTAATAAAATTCTTCCAAACTGCCAACTTACACAATAGGCGCGCTCCTGGGTCATCCAAAACCCGATCCAAGGTTGTTTACTAAATATCCAAAATAATCATACGAACTTGTTGGAACTTGCAAATCCCGATTCCAAGGTTGTTTACTAAATAATCACACCTTAGTAAATTCTTCAAACTTAAAGCTTTCGAAATGAGAATTTTCTTTCTAAATCAACTCTGGATTTCCCGAAATTCAATTCCGACCACACGTACAAATCATAATACCTGAAGTGAAGCTACTCAAGGTCTCAAACTACCAAACAACGTGCTAGGGCTCAAAACGACCGATCGAGTGGCTACAAATTCCTTCCAAGTGGTGATGGAGTTTATGGGAAGCAAATTAAGCTCCAATCACTAAGAATGATAACAATAAATATGTGATTGATTTTGATGTCACATTCGATTTCCTTTGAGCGACACAAATTGACAAAAGGTATTTTAGGTGTTGCTCTGAATCTTCAATGTAAGACCTGGATAACGGTACCTTTTTCTACAATAGATGTAGCATGTTGTTCGTGATTTAAAATTATTCTGCTTCTATCTGATGGACTGCAATTGCGGTTGCCAGATTTTCAGTGGTGGGATGTGCCCAATCATACAAGGCTTCCTCTGGCACTAGTGGTGCCTCACCCTGATTGTTCAAGTTATCCCCATTATTTTGGTTATTTTGATTGTCCAAAACGTCACCCATATCTTATTAAATTTGTTCTCTTGGGTGATTTTGTCATTTTTCATTCCTTTTTGCACGATTTAATGCCTTAAAAGCTTTCTCAGGAGCAGGTAATGCTTCAAACAATTTAGCAGTTCTCTAGAAGTTTCTAATCATGCACCTGTAACACACAAACTACAAACGTTAGAATTTTAGTATAATGAACTTTAAAGTCCAGAAAGTTGACTAAATTAAGAATCCTAGCAATTCTGCTTGTTGCAATTAATAACACTGTTAATTCTCCGACAACGACGCCAAAATTTGATCACACTCAACTATGCCTCCTACAAGGTCTAGTGGTCATTGCAAATATAATTTGGTTTACAAGTCTGATGTTGAATCCCACTGAAAATTAACCTACTACTCACAACCACTAGTTTCGCAAGAATTCAAGTAATCAACCATCAAAAATATTAAATAATGACTTGAGTGTTTACTAACTAAGAGCAAAGTAAAGCAAATGCTGTAATTTATAACTAACAGAGCAAATGTTGTAGAGGATATTGGAAAAGTCTAGGGTTATAATTTTCCCTATTGTCGAAATCCTCCCCGCTACGTTTCCTATAAATTGGCCTAAGTATTCTCTATCAACCGTGAGTACTTTGGGTGTCGTACTTTGGCACTAGTTTACCGCTCACTATGATCGCACCAAGATTTCGTTATTCCTAATCTCACCTTTAAACCCTCCGTACTGATTCCTCATATATGTTAGGAGTGATGTTGTTCAACAACTACCTAAATATGTACCCTTTTCCAAGCAATATACACTAAATATGTACAGCTAATTGAGAGCTCTTCAATCAACCACAATGAAAACATAGTTGAAGAAGTAGACATAATTCAAAGGCAAATTTATATTAAACACAGTAGAAAATCATCCTCCAATAGGATCAAGCCCTAGATGAGATAGTTTAGCTACTCATAATTGTATAAAAAATCATAATAATAGTCAAAAGCAATAAACTACACATTAAACAAGAACGGAGAGAAAACCTCTTGTGATTCGTGCTTCCAAGTGTTGTGTAGCCTTTTGCCTCTCCAATAATGTCGAACACTCTAAAAACTAACTTTAAGAGGTGTTGCACCCTATTTTGTAGGATTCAAAACAAGATTCACGTAATGGTTTCTCCATTGTTGATGAAAGAGAGTCGCCACCTAATATTTAAAGGTATACTAGGGTATCTATTTAATTATTAGATTATTATCCTATTAGTCTGCTAAACGATGAGATTAATGGATAAGGGTTCTTGTTCTTCTAAAGGGAAGGTGTTAGACACCCCTAGAATCTACCTGAGGTAGCTCCATAGGACTTAGACTGGGTTTAAGAAATTAGATGTCTATATTCCACTTAGTTAGTGCTTAAAAGAGCGGCTTACTCTATGTCTTGTTTAAAGTCTAACATTTGAAAGAAAATAGTATATGTACTTTTAAAAGAGGATATAGGTTTGATTTGTAAAAGCCTTTAAAATGTTTACATCTACATGATTAAAAAGATTTGGAAATACCTTTATAGTGTTCACATCTACAAGATTTGAAAAGATGTAAGATGTGGCTATGTTTTTAATACTTTATATTTGAAATAGTATGGTTATTTGTATAACTCTAGTAGAGTAAAGGCTATTAAAAATGGGTCATAAGTATACCTTAAAATTTGATTTCAAATTTTTTATCCATGTTTAAAAGAAAACTCCCTGAAGTAATCCGTGAATGCGAATGTGTTTCATTTTTTTGTTTATAGAAAACTAACATTGAAATCATCTTTCAATTCCGGCTTTTAGAAGAAGAATTACTTTCTTTTCAAATATGTTTTTAGCATCAAAGAAACAGTTAGTGTGAAATAAAAATAAGATCTTATAGAGTCAAAACAAATGATCAATGTGTTGAAGTTTTACAATTGATTGTAATGTAACAGTAATTCCTTTTTATTACCTATGGAGCTTGGCTTGCCTAGGTTCCTAAAGGATTAAGGAATAATAAGAGCATTCAATCAATATTGTTAGTGTCATAATATATATAGAAAACAAATAACAATTTCAATTAATCTAGTAGTGAGGAAGGTAAGGGAAACTGGACTCGGAATTTGGGCCTAAAGAAATGCTGGCACAACAGATTTCAAACAGCAGCGGCAGGCTTCATCGACTTGGGCTCCAGGCTAGAACTTGGGCCAGAGGTCTTGAGAACTCAGTAGACCCAGTTCGATCACATATGCAAAAGAAAAGGAAAATATTAGTGATGAGGCCCAATAAAATATAACATTCAAATACGACGAAGAGTATGATAGAGCCAATATGACTGTAACAACTACTATAATTAATGATGTAGTAAAGACAATGTAAAGCCCAATAAAGTAAACAGATTAATGATCATAGTGAAGGCCTTTTCATTTAGCATTAATCATAAAGGGATTAATAAGTGTAAATGATTAAGAGATTAGGGAAAAATCCCATTCATGGACAAGATACCCTTTGGATCCCTGGCACTTTAGAGTTTACAAGGGTCTCAGGGACCCCGAGCAATGCTTTTGGCAGGTAGAGCATCTCAACCACAAACTAGATTCCACTCCCAAATTCCCTTACCCATTCAAATCCACTATTCCCTATAGGTTTAGTTGCAAATAAGGTATTCATTGTAGCAAAAAATATAGTAGCACATAGGCTTAAGTATTTCTACTTCCTGCAGAAGCCATACAGAATACCATTACCAAAGTATAACGATTCAAGTTTAAGTGCGAAGTTTGATGATCCAAGGGGTTAGAGAGGATATGTATGTTAATTATACTAACCTTATTAGGTGATTCAAATTAGCAAGAGTTTCTAATTGAATTTACAGTAGTTCAACAACTATCAGAATATGTTTAGAACAATCGATAATTCATACATGGGTTAAATCCTCACTAGATGTATAAATTGACAATCTTGTCTAGAATTTCCAAGCACGTCAACAAAAATACTTATGTAGGCAATCAAATCAACTTTTGATCCTGATCTAGGCTAGTAACATGATCACTCAATATTTCAAGTTCACCATCTCATTTTCATACTAAGCTTATTAAGAGTCAAGACATTCATATAAACACAGTGCAATAATCAAACAGGACAGGAAAACATCTGTAGGTTTCCCTCAAGTTCATAGGTAAACCACAATAAACTTATATAAACTTTGCAGGTTTTAATAGAACTCTAAATGAGAAGTATGAAAGCCTAGGCATAAGTATCCTTTACATGAAAGACAAGCAGGAAGTCTGTTTAAAACAAAGTGAGTGCAGAAACATAAAAGAGGATACTCAGACACATACAAGAGATTTTCTTAAATGATTGCAAGGCCATAGAGCCTAACAAAGGATCAGATGACACAGAATAAAATTAGTAGGTTCCTTACAGAAGTTTCAGAACATGAAGATTCGCATATATTAAGTATGCATAGTTCTAGTAACAGGATAATCAATCCAGGTAAATAGGTTGAGTGTGATAGTCTGGACATGATGATGAGGATCGGTTTAGATATGTTGACAGAATAGTTAATCCAAGAGGTGCGTCATGACCCAAAAGCCAACCGTCGTGATGGCGCCTACTGTGGAACTAGGATAGCCACTACTCAACTATCTCAACACAGTAAAAGCTTTAAAAATATAGACGGAAGCAATCAATATGTAAGAAAACCCTTTTTGGAACCAAAATAAACCCACAACGTAATACAATCTATCCCAAAATCGGGGTGTCACCGAGTACATGAGTATCTATGTCAGAATACAATCTACTTCAATGTCTAAGGAGTAAAAATTGAAGTACAGATAAAGAAAATGAAGGATAATCAAGGCATGCCAATGCCATGCAACTACCTCAATAGTCTTGGAGATCCTGTCTCCTCAATCAGCAGCCATCGTAACCAGAATTACCTTGATCTGCACACGAGGTACAAGGTGTAGCGTAAGTACAACCAACTCAGTAACTAACAAGCCCAAACTGTGGGTAGAAAGTAGTGACGAACTCAACCGATACAATTCGATACAGAAAATAATAGTGCAGAAATGTAGACATGCTTTCAAATTTGATAGATATTGTAAAACAGTAAACATGGATCAATCTAAATGATATGAAAAATATAACTCATCTACCTCTACCATGACAATGCACATGCTGTATGTGATGTACCATGCTGACAGCCTCATGTGCTCACACTCTCAAATTCTCAATCACTCGGTACTGTATATGGCCCAAACGGCCTAGGTAAGATCCGACCCGAAATATATACATCACTGGCCGTCAGTCACCCAGTACCGAGTAGGGAAAATTCACCCCGTGGGGAAGATCCATCTCTATGTATAAAATGCTTCGGACAGGATCCATGTCCAGGGAAGATCCACCCCTCAATAATATCAACCACGCTCACTATAGGTGTGTGCAGACTCCTGAGGGGCTCCTTCAGCCCAAGCACTATCATAAATCAGTACAACCATTGCGGCGTACCACCCAATCCTATAAATATCACTCATAATCAGGCACTTGGCCTCACTCAGTCATCAATCTCTGCAGTCTCTCTTTTTCATGGGCTAACAATGTCATGATACTAGCCAAAAAATAATGATATGATGCAACAATAAATAATAACAGAGAGTAAGATGAGATATGAAATTAATGAATATGACTGAGTACGAAATATCAATCAAATCAGTAAGACAACAGCAAGAAATGACCACTAAGGGTCCCAGCAGTACCTGCATAAAGCCTAAACATGATATCTAGCATGAGTGACAGTTCAATTACTTTATCACATGATGCAAACATGGATATCAACAAGATAGAACCACTATACAGTGCCATGGAGTCAACTAGGTCATAATTCTCATGGTGCACTCCCGCACACACGTCACTTGGCATGTGCATCACCTCAATACCAATCACATAACACATAATTCAGGGTTTCAAACCTTCATAACCAAGTTTGAAAGTATTACTTACCTCAGTAAAAATTGCGATATCTCGCATTTAAGAACTCTGCCCAAACCTTCTACATATGCGGCAACTTGACCGCTTCTGTGGTCTCACAGGTTATCCCCTTGGCCGCTTCTGCGCCAACTGCATGTGCAGAAAAACCCAGGCATCTTTGCCTTTGCTCGCATCTGCGCGCCTGTGTGCGCTTCTGCGCAACTCGCTTCTGCGCGCAAATGGCTGCATATGCGGCCTCTGACCAAAGCATCCTTAGCCGCTTTTGCGGTCCCTTTTCTCACTTTTACAAGCTCGCATATGCGGTCCCCAATACGCAGATGCGATTACACCAGCTGTTGCGAACCTTTAGCAATTCTTCAACTTCGAACCTTGGTCCATTAACCACCCAAAATCAACCCGAGGCCTCCGGGACCTTAACCAAACATACCAACAAGTCATATAAGATCATACGNTGATAACTATAGTAGCAGACATGTGCTAAACCTCTAAGTGTACACAACAACCCTAGTCGTAACTTTATCAAAACAAATAAATCAATTTAGGGAAACATTTATCTAGTGAATCTTATTCATATTCACAAGGATAGTTGATTAACATTATTAATTCCAAGTTATCTCAAGTAGTGAGAATAACATATAACACCAAGGTAACAATCATAAACAAATAAACATACATTATAAATGAAAGGCACTTCAATAGAAGAATTATGGTAAGCATGGAACAACACAGGTAATCAAAGAAAAGGGAGGGTCATCATACACTAACTTCCTCGGAGAAGCAAACCAAAAATAATATTTCGCTTTGCCGTTTAGGAACCAAGTCACAAATTTCAAACAGTAAATGAACTCGGAGCCGGAAAATAGAGGAAGAAAAGTGAGAACTCAGTTAAAAACCTAAGCTTTCAATTGTGTGTGTTTTTGTATGTTCGTGTTAGTTCGTCTGTTAGGTAAGAGCATTTAACAATCATAAACAAATAAACATACATTATAAATGAAAGGCACTTCAATTGAAGAATTATGGTAAGTATGGACCAACACAGGTAATCTAAGAAAAGGAAGGGTCATCATACACTAACCTTGCTCGGAGCATTAAACCAAAACAACTATTTCGCTTTGCCATTTAGGAACCAAAGTCACCAACTTCAAACAGTAATTCAACTCAGAGCCAGAAGAGAGAGGAATAAATGTGAGAACTCAGTTAAAAACCTAAGCTTTCAATTATGTGTGTTGTTGTATGTTCGTATCATATTTTAAGACTTGTTAGTATGTTTAGTTGAAGTTCCGTGGGCCTCTGGTGTGATTTGGATCGTATTCGGAGCATTCTGAGCTTGGAGGAACTGCTGATTTGTTTGTTGCTAGTTTCCTTATACACGATTGCAAATCGTGATCGCAAAGGGTACTGTACGTTGCTGCAGTAATTGTGCCATGGGCTCGCTATAAGGTGTTTTAGATCATGAAGCATGGGAAGACAATGCTATGCGAAAGTGTGTGTTAGGTCGCGCTCGCAAAGAAGAGTGGAGGAGGCTGGAGTTCACGCGATTGTTCTTCACGACCACGTGAAGAGGTTCACGATCTCGTGGGTCTGGGAGTCTGTGTATCGTGTTCGTGACTGTTGGTTCGTGTTCGCGAAGAGTACTTTGAGGGTAGCCTGATATTTTGTTCTTCGAAATCACGAGGGACTTTCCACGATTGTGAAGAGGAACAGCTAGGCAGAATATAAGTTTTCAAAAATGAGAGCTAGAGTAAAATTTCATAATTGGACTTTGGGAGCTCGAATTGAGGCCATTCATGGAGGGATTTTCAAGGAACTGATTTGGGTAAGTGATTCTAACTTGGATTATGTTTAGATACATGAATCTATCATTGTTTTTAACATTTAATTAGTGTTGTAGGTTGGCAATATAGGTAAAAATTGTAGAAACTTCATAGGCTTTAATATGAGGATTTAAAGGTCGAGTTGTGATCGGAATAGAGTAATTTTGGTATGGTTGGACTCGTGGTTGAATGGGTGTTCGAATTTCATTAATTGTTTCGAATTCCCGGACATGGGCCCATGGTTTACTTTTTGACTATTGTTAAAGAACTTAGCTTTCTCATATGAAATTAATTCCTATAGCTTGTGTTGATCGTATCAAGTTGTTTGTGGCTAGATTCGAAGTGTTCGAAGGCCGATTCACAAGGCAAGGGCTTATTGGTGTAGAGATTTGCATGATTTTGAGGTAGGTAACACTTCTAAACTTGGTTCTGAGGGTATGAATCCCTTAATAAAGTGTTATGTGGTTGGTGTAGAGGTGACGCACATGCTAGGTGACAGGCGTGGGGGCGTTCACCATGGTAAATGTGACCCAGTTGATTTCATGGTACTGTGTAGTCATCAAATGTTGTTGCTATTTATGTAATCCCTATGTGTTAGGGAAATTGAGCTGCAATCTACATTAGAAATCATGTTAGGCTATATGCTTATCCGATTGAAAGCTACAGGGATCATTTATGCTGTTGAATTATTTTCTTAGATCGCAATTTTGTACTCACTCACATCCATCATTTGCATATCATATCTCATTATCTGTTACTATTTATTATAGTGTTATATATCATTGTTTGGGCTGACTGACATGAGATTTGTGAGAACGAGAGACTGGAGAGATTGGTGACTGGTTTGGTGCCTGAGATCTGTACTTTGAGTGAGATTTCTGGATGGGGCAGCATGCCACAACAGGCCATTTAGGCTTTATTATAATGGGATCGGGCTGCATACCGCAACAGGCTAGGTTTTCTTTATATTAGTGCATGGGCAAGACCTTCCCCTCCGGATCTGACATAAAAGCAGCGAGCGCAGGTATCATACAGTGCTGAGTGACTAAGATTTATGAGCGAGAATCGAGATAGTTAGCTTGAGTATTTTGAGAGTGAGAGTATGTGAGGTTTACATTGTGATGCATCACATGTGACATGCACATTGACATGTAGATATAGATATGTAACATTATTCATATCAGTCATACTTGGCATAGTTTATTTGTATTAAGCTTAAATGTTAAACTGCAAGCATGTCTACATTCCTGTACTGGGTACTAATAGATTTTGAGTTTCTTTGAGATATTACTGTCATATTTCCTATCATATCTGTATTATATAAAAATCTGTATTTGGACTGTATTGGTTGAGCTCGTCACTACTTTCAGCCCAAGGTTAGCTTTGTTACTTATTGAGTATATTGGGTCGATTGTACTCATACTACACTCTGCACATCATGTGCAAATCCAGGTACTTCGCGACACGACGGTTACTAACTTGGGAGATTTAGTTGTTTGGAGATAATTTAGGTAGTTGCCTTGGCATCCACAGACCTGATTCTCCTTCTTTTCAGTTATTTGTATTGTTCTATCTTTCTAGACAGTGTTTATCAGTCAGGCTATGGAATTGAGTATTTGTCATCTAGATGCTCATGTACTCTGTGACACTCAAATTTTGGGGGATATTGTATTGAGTAGTGGCATTTTCTTATCAGTATTTATGAGATTTTACTCTTGAGCTTATTTTACTTTATTTATAAATTTAAAGATGCGTGCTTTCGGTCGTGACAAGTTGGTATCAAAGCCTAGGTTACATAGGTCTCACGAGTCATGATCAAGTTTAGTAGATTCTTGGGGATCAGTACAGAGACGTCTGTACTTCTCTTAGAGAGGATGCCGAACCATTTGGAAAACATCACTTTCTTGTATTCTTGTCGTGCAAATTTGTTGATTCCAGAAACTAAACTTATGCTATTCTATTCTCTCATAGATGGTGAGGACTTGTTCTACCGGATCAGGTGAATGGCCACCAATACCACCAGTTAGGGCCATGAGAGGTCGGGGACGTGCTAGAGGCCGAGGTGCAGCTCGTACAACGGCTAGAGCAGCACCTGTAAACCAACCAGTTGCTCTAGCTCAAGATCAGGTCCTATGTTACATCCCGCATTTTCGTACGTTAAAGTTTTTTCATAATCAATCGACGTAAGATCGGGAATGAGGTTATTTTGGGATTATAAGCATTATGCTATTTCAAACACGTGATGAGTAAATTAATGAAGGAGAGAGGGTGAGAAAATAGAAAACAATGAGTTTCGTCGAAGTTTGGCAATTTGGAATAAAATACGGACCGAGCTATAATACCCCATATTTATGGACTGGAATCATACAANTCACTATGGGTGTGTGCAGACTCCTGAGGGGCTCCTTCAGCCCAAGCACTATCATAAATCAGTACAACCATTGTGGCGTACAACCCAATCCTATAAATATCACTCATAATCAGGCACTTGGCCTCACTCAGTCATCAATCTCTGCAGTCTCTCTTTTTCATGGGCTAACAATGTCATGATACTAGCCAAAAAATAATGATATGATGCAACAATAAATAATAACAGAGAGTAAGATGAGATATGAAATTAATGAATATGACTGAGTACGAAATATCAATCAAATCAGTAAGACAACAGCAAGAAATGACCACTAAGGGTCCCAGCAGTACCTGCATAAAGCCTAAACATGATATCTAGCATGAGTGACAGTTCAATTACTTTATCACATGATGCAAACATGGATATCAACAAGATAGAACCACTATACAGTGCCATGGAGTCAACTAGGTCATAATTCTCATGGTGCACTCCCGCACACACGTCACTTGGCATGTGCATCACCTCAATACCAATCACATAACACATAATTCAGGGTTTCAAACCTTCATAACCAAGTTTGAAAGTATTACTTACCTCAGTAAAAATTGCGATATCTCGCATTTAAGAACTCTGCCCAAACCTTCTACATATGCGGCAACTTGACCGCTTCTGTGGTCTCACAGGTTATCCCCTTGGCCGCTTCTGCGCCAACTGCATGTGCAGAAAAACCCAGGCATCTTTGCCTTTGCTCGCATCTGCGCGCCTGTGTGCGCTTCTGCGCAACTCGCTTCTGCGCGCAAATGGCTGCATATGCGGCCTCTGACCAAAGCATCCTTAGCCGCTTTTGCGGTCCCTTTTCTCACTTTTACAAGCTCGCATATGCGGTCCCCAATACGCAGATGCGATTACACCAGCTGTTGCGAACCTTTAGCAATTCTTCAACTTCGAACCTTGGTCCATTAACCACCCAAAATCAACCCGAGGCCTCCGGGACCTTAACCAAACATACCAACAAGTCATATAAGATCATACGAACTTAATCGAATCTTCAAATCACCTCCAACAACAACGAAAACACGAATTACACATGGATTCAAGACTAATGAACTTTGAAATTTCCAAATTCTACAAACGACGCCGAAACCTATCAAATCACATCCGATTGATCTCAACAAGGTTCAGATTATTCAATTTAGGGAAACATTTAACTAGTGAAGCTTATTCATATTCACAAGGATAGTTGATTAACATTATTAATTCCAAGTTATCTCAAGTAGTGAGAATAACATATAACACCAAGGTAACAATCATAAACAAATAAACATACATTATAAATGAAAGGCACTTCAATAGAAGAATTATGGTAAGCATGGAACAACACAGGTAATCAAAGAAAAGGGAGGGTCATCAT
>AWOL01S0088843.1:0-17244 GCA_000715115.1 Nicotiana otophora | reverse complement strand
TTACGAGTAAAGACATACTTAGAAGATTTGCATTTTTGCTTCATTTGGCCTTCAGATGTTCAAGTGATTAATTATAATGTTCTTTCTATTACAACACACGTTAGAATGTATTACGAAGACATAACATTTTCCTACTACTACACCAAAATGACCCATGATGGAGCAGTTGATTTCATAGCATCTTAATCAACGTAAGATTTTGCGATTCTAAGGGAGTACGGTGAAACCTTTCCCAAGAATATCATACGGATTTTTCCTACTCCAGGTATGTTAAGGCTAAGCCCTTCCATCGTTTTGGCATGATCTCGTAATTACATGTGTTTGATAACGAGGCATAAAGAGAAGTTCATACTCCCGAATTTATATACATTATCCTAGTCTTATAAATTACAGTTTTCTCCTTATCGAGTTTTCATATTTTATTGAGTATGGACTTTTTAAAGTCAAGAGAGCAGAGAGCCTATATATACAGTATTACAACATTTTCACCACCATCGAGCTATAATCGATGGGCAGGCCCCTATTGGGCAATCTCTGATCAGATGGTATGTTATATACCGAGCCTACTATGGCCGAGCGCCTATGAGCGAGCCCAGTTGGCCGAGATACAGAGCCTAGTATGGCCGAGCACCTATGAGCAATCCTACTATGGCATAGCAATGGTATATATATCGGCAGGGCATTTATTTTACTTGCTATATTGAGAGAATTGAGTCAATATTAGCAGGTAAGCATATCTTCAGATTATCTTTGACTCCCAGTTACTTTCAGTTATTATATTCTCAGTTAAGTTTTAGCTTTCAGTTATTATTTTCCCTTAAATACTCAGTACATTATTTTGTATTGATGTCCCTTTTTCTAGGGACGCTACATTTTATGCATGCAGGTTCAGATAGACAGGCGGGTAGACATCCTTAGTAGGTGTTACCCAAGTTCAGCTTTATCGGTAAGCTCCACGTCCTTCGGAGTTGCCGGGTCTAGGAGTTTTATGTACATCTTGTGTATATATGTATATAGGTTAAGAGTAGGTCGGGGCCCTGTTCCGATCATGGTACCTCCATCGGTAGAGGCTTGTAGACACATCCGGTCAGTTAGTGCAGTATGTTGGGCTTGTAGGCCTTGTATGTATATTTTGTTGGTTTGTCAGCTGTAGTAGTTATGACGGCTTTATATTGGTGTTTACTCAGCTTTGGAATCCATTCAGTTTTATATTTTGCTTCGCAAATTGTCTTGCAATATGGCCCATGGCCAAAGTATGACATTATATGTTTAGATTCTCTTAGTCGTAAGTTGGTACGCAAAGATAGGTGAGGCACTGGGTGTCGGTCTCGCCTCCCTGGTTCGGGGAGTGACAAAAGTGGCATCAAAGTAGTTCTGTCCTAGGGAGTCTACAAACCGTGTCTAGTAGAGTCTTGTTTATGGGTGTGTTGTGCACCACACTTATAAGCAGTAGGCTACATTGCATTTAAGACAGTCACTCATTTTCTTACTCTAGATCGTGTGGTAGAGCTTAGTCGTAGGAATTCAAATTCCTAAATTCTATTGTATTCGTAATAAGACGATACCTGTATCCAAAAGATGGTTGGTAAGGGATTGAATATGGTTGTGGAAGAGTTGAGTCAGAGGAACTCAATTTTGCATCATGCGTATGATGAGTAAATGTGAGGTCTTCAACAGACCATGTGTGTAATAAGACGTGTAAGCTTCTTAATAAGGAGCCTTAAGGCAAGAATATCTATCCACCCATATGGTAAAAACGAATAATAGAATCAAAAGATAGACACAAGTTTCAGCAAATAAAAAAAGCAAGGTGAAGAAGGGTATGAGGTACCTAGTTAATGAAGGTTAATAGTATTAACAATTCAATCAGAGAAATATAAGCATTCTGAGTTACTTTCAACAATAACAGATATATAGACAATTGATCAAACCCCTTTCAGTTATTGCCTATGGGGCTAACAGAAGTAGTATAAGAGAAGGACAGATATCAGGATCCGGCTAGGGTTAGAGTAACCCAAAATTATGGATGGATTGTTTGCGTTAGTTGACCTTTCCGAAGGTTGTTGCAAATGTGCTAATAGATTTCCTTGTGAGACACCCATATGGTGCACTCCATAGTAGTACAGTTAGATATGATCACTACAAAGATAGGCATCGAAAGCCTTGAAGGGATAAATATTACCTAAGTGTGGTTGGAACGTTAGAGAACGTTAAGCAACCCGAAGAGTCAGTGGATGGAGCAAGGAGAGCTAAAATCAAAAGAACGTCTTGTTAAAGTTTTCAGAATAAAGTGATAGACAAAAATATTAGCAGGGAAATAAGAAGAGAGATAATGAAGCATTACGAGTAAGATGTGATACCTGGATGACAATGGTAGATATAAAACAATTACAGTATTACAGAGTCTATAGTCAAGTAAAGGAAGAGACGAGAGGTGATAGGCCTTGAGGCAACAAAAGAGTATAGGTCATAAAGTCATATCCTCATTTCGAGAAATAAGTTCGTGACTCTAACGTGATTATCAGAAGAAAAAATTAGACATAAAGTAATATAAATCAGTATGGATTGGTGAACAAGATAAACTAAAGATGAATTCGTGATTGAGTGATTAGATAATGGTCGGCATCATGAGAATTTTAGATTGCGCTCCGGAGATAATAGAATGGACAACAGAAGAAGATTCATGAGAAATTCAGAGAATGGTCATTCAGGAAGACGCATCCCTAAAACAAGCAATGTGAGCAAAATTAAGTTTAAGGGACTGTATGTGCCAGTTACACTAAGTGTCACCCTCGTGAGTAAGGAATTTTGTTATCCTTGGTGCAGAAGGATTACCGCAAGGCAAGTAAGGGTCATCGAAGATGTGAAATGATGCCAAAGATGAAGAGGTAAAACATTTATACGCAGATCATCGTAGCACTAAATATTAGTACTCTCGTAAAGGGGGGATTATGGATTGATGTGTCATTAAGTCAGAATTAAGTGGTTCTAGTAACTATGCAATGGTAAAGGAAGAATGCGATAAAAATGAGAAAAGGATGAGATTGCACTCATTCGAAGCCTACAGATAAGCTATGATACCAGGACATTATGCAAGCACGGCGTCAAGGAGAGGAATTAAGGGTTCCTACCCGATATGTTATTGATAGATAAGGAACCAGTGCAAGACGTAAGTTAAGACAAAGGAAATAACCCAAAAAAGATTACGTGGAATATTGATATGAGAATGGGCCAACGAGTAGTTAGTATTTGATTCAAGAAGAACCTAGTTATGTCTAGACAAGAGGATACAGAAAAATCAACAGATCGTGCAAGATAAACATAGTGAACCCCAACATGGGGAATTCAGTCTCGCAGATATGACATTATAATACTTGAGGTATATTCAAATAAGAGTTGGGAAAGTTAAAGGTACCGTATGAGTGTTACGAAAATAAAATAGGAACCAACCCTACAAGCACATGGGCGTGGAGGTAGGTAACTACGGATAAATTTAGGCGAGGAAGGACATCAAAAATTTCATCAGATATGATATAATAAGCTCACAGCTTTACAAGAGTCAGAGGGTCATCCCTAAGTACTATAATGAAAGACTAGTTTAATAAATAGAGAAGAAGGCTTCATCCTAAACATGGTAACTTGAAGGAGAAATGGTCATGTAAAAACAGTCTCACAACAACATTGTATGCACTCCATAAGGAAGTGGCACCTAGCGTGGTTGATAAGTAGGAAATGAAACCAAAAGTAATATTCGAGACCATATGAATTGCATAAAATTCCGATGTGCATGGGAACTAAGATAAGCTAAGTATGCATGCAACAAGGGGGCAAAAAGACCATGAAAAGTAATTTCTTACATTTAAAGAATGTTGAGAAGGAACGGAAGAAATTATTCGATCAGTGATCCAGAGTGAGATACGTTATGAATGCACTTTATATTTAGGAGTATTATCCATGCAACATATATGTTGACAATCATACAACTGTAGAAGACTCTGGTATAAGGTAAAAGAAAGAATTAAGTCCAGGTCATAGACAAGGGATTGAATTGTTAGATGATGGTATCATGGATATTCCATAGCAGCTATGAAATACTAAAGTAATAACTAATACCAGGAGCCGCAGATCGGAAAATAGCTTAAGCCTGCACGAAGTCTGATCAGAAGGAAGACGAAACTAAAGAGTTACTTCAACGAAACAAATTAGGAGTCTCATTATTGGACCCAGAAAAATTTAGACATCATGATTGAGAACATTGCAGAATCACTCTTAATATCAGAGGTACAAAAGAGATAGTACAGTAGCCATATTGTATAACGGCTCTACGATAAAGTCAGTTAGAAAAGTACTAGCCTCATAAGGAGTTAATATGAAGCTCTCACCGGATTGTGTATGCACCAAAGGTACATGCGTTATAATAAGAGCTTCAAGTTATGGATGTGAATTATACCTATGTGGAAGAGAGGTCATGAAAGAGATAGAAGATATGATGTGAGATTTTAAGGTAAAGGTAAACAATGTGCGAAATACTCAAATGCAGAAGGTTGTGAATAGTTCATACTTCGGATAGAAGTCTAGAAGTGTGGGGATTCAGTATCCAGGAATAATAGTGGTGTCGTCAGTGGCATATCTTCCAGCCTATGGTTTCTAGGTATCGACAGGACTAGTTAAGTGAGTAATAAAGAGTTAGAGATGATGCGATGTCTCGCTTGATATTCCAGAATACACGAGAAAATCTATGGTGCAAGCAAGTTAAAGGAAGGTTGCGAGTAGTATAAAAAGATATGTGTAGGTCGCAAGTTAAAGTATGGTAAGGCAACAAGGTTTTAGGAAGGCAGGAGTAAGGATAAGAAAGGGCGAGTGAGAAGGTGACGAGAATGGATAAGTCCTCAGGATGAAGCCCATGAAAACAAGGGAGCTAATGGTCTCTCTAAGTTATAGAAAGCTCAGTATAGCCTGAGTGAACTCAAAAGAGTCTAAGACTAGTAGCATTTAAAAGAGATGGAATGCTGCCTTGGTAGTAGAATGAGGGTGTAATTGTGATAAATAAAGGATGACGTTTGGGCGTTCAATTGAGTAATGATTTCATGGATTGTACAAGATTAAAATAATCACGTGAGGAAAATCACATTAGGATGCTATGAAATATGGTTATGAAAGTATATTATCGCCCCCAGGTGGATCAGGAAGATTACTTCAAATGTTCCATGATGCAGTGTAAGCCCTAGTAGAAATATATTACGTAAGAAGTTTCAAGTTATCAATGGAAGATTATAGATCAACATTGAGGTAAATCAATAATGGATGGGTAAAAGCTGCAAAGTACGAGATGAGATTAGGCCATCAGTCTAAAGATGAACAGTAATGAAGAAGCATTAAAAGACTCATCTTTATGCATATAGGATAAGCAACGAGAGTAACCTGGAGTTTGATAGCAGACCTCAGTAACGATAAATCAAAGTAAGAATTATGGTATAGTATGGCCTACTTAGATGAATTAAAGCTGATGACGTCCAGAGGGACAGCTTGACATAATTGTATATATGAAAACAAAGTGAAGCCTATAGATTGGCGAATGGTTGGAGGAAAGAGAAGAGAAGAGTCGCATAGGTTCACATACAAAGTTAGAGTCGTGCATGCTGCATGATAGAAGGTAGCAACAATTACGAGAGTAGAAGGACTCCGAATACAAGTCGTGGTCTGAGAAAGAGGCTTAAAGGGGGGAATGCCCTAGCCTTTGGATTTATTCAAAGAACAGTTACCTAAATGGCAAGGAAAATATTAAAGTTTTCAGAAGACATAAGTTATGAAAATGATAAGTGCATCAGTCAACATTCGAGGACGAATGTTCCAAAGGGGGGAATGATGTTACATCCCGCATTTTTGTACGTTAAAGTTTCATCGTAAATCAATCGACGTAAGATCGGGAATGAGGTTATTTTAGGATTATAAGCATTATGCTATTTCAAAGACGTGATGAGTAAATTCGTGAAGGAGAGATGGTGCGCAAATAGAAAACAATGAGCTTCGTCAATGGTTGGCAATTTGGAATAAAATACGGTCCGAGCTATAATACCCCTTATTTATGGACTAGTATCATACAAGGTACTACGTGACCATGATAGTAAGGTGTACAAGGTATGTTAAAAGTGAGTAGTATTTTAAGTAAGTTGAGATAATCTTAATTATGTGGGTAATTGGTTAATTATTGGGTAATGAGATATTACATAATTAATTAGGGATATATTGGATAAGGATTAATTCCACTATGTGGCACCCCCCCAATAGGTGGCAAACTAAGGAGTTAAAAACAAGACACTACATTCTTCATTACGGGTAAAGACATACTTAGAAGATTTGCATTTTTGCTTCATTTGGCCTTCAGATGTTCAAGTGATTAATTATAATGTTCTTGCTATTCCAACACACGTTAGAATGTATTACGAAGACATAACATTTTCCTACTATAACATCAAAATAACCCACGATGGAGCACTTGATTTCATAGCATCTTAACCAACGTGAGATTTTGCGATTCTAAGGGAGTACGTTGCAACCTTTCCCAAGAATATCATACGGATTTTTCCTACTCCATGTATGTTAAAGGCTAAGCCCTTCCTTCACTTTGGCATGATCTCGTAATTACATGTGTTTGATAATGAAGGATAAAGAGAAGTTCATACTCCCGAATTTATATACATTATCATAGTCTCATAAATTACAGTATTCTTCTTATTGAGACTTCATATTTAATTGAGTATTGTCTTCTTCTAGTCAAGAGAGCAGAAAGCCTATATATATAGTATTACAATATTTTCACCACCATCAAGCTATAATCGATGGGCAGGCCCCTATTGGGCGACCTCTGATCAGATGGTAAGTCATATACCGAGCCTACTGTGGTCGAGCGCCTATGAGCGAGCCCAGTTGGCTGAGATACAGAGCCTAGTATGGCCGAGCACCTATGAGAGAGCCTACTGCGGCAGAGCAGTTGTATATATACCGAGCCTTATAGGGTCGGACAGTTATTTTACTTACTATATTGAGAGAGTTGAGTCAGTATCAGCAGGTAAGCATATATTCAAATTATCTTTGACTCCCAGTTACTTTCAGGTATTATATTATCAGTTCAGTTTTAGCTTTCAGTTATTTCGTTGCCTTACATACTCGGTACATTATTTCATACTGACGTCCCTTTCTCTAGGGATGCTGCATTTCATGAGTTAATAGGTTTTTCCCGAGTTTAGCTTTATCGGTATGCTCCACGTCCTTCGGCATTACCGGGTCTAGGAGTTTTGTGTACATCTTGTGTATATATGTATATAGGTTATGAGTATGCCGGGGCCTTATTCCGATCATTGTACCTCAATCAGTAGAGGCTTGTAGACATATCCTGTTAGTTAGTACAGTATGTTGGGCTTGTAGACCTTGTATGTATATTTTGTTAGTTTGTCAGCTGTAGTAGTTAGGATGACCTTGCCAGCCCAGCTTTATATTTTTGTTTAGTCAGCTTTGGAATCTATTCAGCTTTATGATGTGGCGCATGGCCAAAGTATGACATTATATGTTCATATTCCCTTAGTCACAAGTTGGTATGCAAGGATAGGTGAGGCACCAGGTGCCGGTCTCGCCCCTCAAGTTCGGGGCATGACATCCTAGATATAGTTGACTTGGTGGGGCTAGCTTAGGCACCAGCTATACCTTTTATAATTCCAAGCCTTCAAGAGACTCTGGCCCATATATTGACTATTTTCACTAGCTTGGCTCAAGCAATTTATGTTTCGGCCGCAACATCCACTTCTCAGGCTAGGGGAGGTGCTCAGACTCCCACCACCCAGGACTGAGTAAGAGGATGCCCAGGACTTCTTGGATAGGTTCCAATGGATTGTTTGCACGGTGGGTATTCTGGAGACTAGTGGGGTCTCATTTACTACTTTTCAGTTGTCGAGGACAACCTTTAGAAGGTGGGAGGCCTATGAGCGGAGCAGGACTTCCGATGTTGCACCACTTTCATGGCACGAGTTCTTCGTTATCTTCTTGGAGATGTTTGTGCCACCGACCCGTAAAGAGGAGTTGCATAGGCAGTTTGAGCAGCTATACCAGGAGGATATATCCGTGACCTAGTACGAGATGAGATTTATAGAGTTGGCTGATCACGCAATTTTTGTTTTGACTCGAGAGAATATATCATGTGCAAAGTTTGACGAGGTGGTTGATATTGCTCGGCGGGTAGTGCTGGTCTGTAGTCAGGAGCAGAGAGGGAGGCCAAGAGGCCTCGTGGTTCAGATGGTTTCAGCGTTGTTTCTTATGGGGGTCAGTCCTACCACAACATGGGTCATCTTTACATGCCTGCTCTGATCGCTCGTCCGGTTCATCGTGGTGCATTGGCTAACCATGGTTCATACAGTTGCCCAGGTTAGTCATCTCAGTGCCCTACTAGCTTAGAGCTCATCTCGTGCTCCATCGATTCAGGGTTCATCTATGCTAGGTTCTTGTATCAATTATTTTGGTCCTCGGTGCCCGATTCTGTCCCCAGCACCATTGACAGATCAAAGTTGCTACGAGTGTGGGGAGTTTGGACATGTGAGAAGGTATTGTCCCCATCTCTTGGTAGGTCCAGTTCAATAGAAGGGTCAGGCAATGATTTCTGCACTAGTAACTTCACCATCCTCTCACCCAGCTCGGGGTAGGGCTCAGGCAGCTAGAGGGCGCCTTAGAGGGGGAGGGCGATCAGGTGGCTGTCAGGCTCGATTCAATGCTATCCCTGCCAGGCTAGAGGTTGTTGCTTCAGACGCAGTAATCACATGTATTGTTTTAGTGTGCCACCGAGATGCTTCCACATTATTTGACCATGGTTCTACTTATTCATAATGTGTCATCCTATTTTACTCATTAGTTGGATATGCTCCGTGAGTCCTTAGTTTCACCCGTTCATGTATCTACACTAGTGGGCGATACTATTATTATGGACCATGTATATCGGTCGTGTATGGTGACCATTGGAGGTTTAGAGACTAGAGTTGATCTCTTATTGCTTAGTATGGTTGATTTGTACGTGATTATTTATCCCCATGTTATGTTATTCTGGATTGTCATGCTAAGACCATGACGTTGGCGATGTCGGGGTTGCCAAGGATCGAGTGGGGAGGTTCTCTAGATAATGTTCCCAATAGGGTAATGTTTTATATGAAGGCCCAACAATGTTGAAGGAATTAAAAGAGAAGCCTTAGGAGCTTCTTGATAAGGGGTTTGTTAGGCCTAGTGATTCTTCTTGGGGTGCACCAGTTCTGTTTGTGAAGAAAAAAGATGGTACTATGCGAATGTGCATCGACTATAGGCATTTGAACAAAGTTACAATAGAGAACAAGTATCCTTTGCCACGCATTGATGACTTATTTGACCAGCTTCGGGGAGCTAGAGTGCTCTCTAAGATTGATTTGAGGTCTAGGTATCAAAGTTAAAGATTCGAGACTTGGATATTCCGAAGACAACATTTAAAACCCGCTATGGTGACTATGAGATCCTTGTTATGTCTTTTGGGCTGACCAATGCCACAGCAACATTTATGTATCTGATCAATAGTGTATTCCAGCCATATCTTGATTTGTTTGTCATAGTATTTATTGATGATATCCTAGTGTACTCACGTAGCCAAGAGGATCATGCACATCATTTGAGGATTGTACTATAGAGGTTGAGAGAGGAGAAGCTTTATGCAAATTTCTCCAAATATACGTTTTGGCTCAGCTGATGGCGTTGTTGGGCCATGTGGTGTCCAGCGAGGGGATTAAGGTGAATCCAAAGAATATAGAGGTAGTTCAGAGTTGGCTTGGACTGTCTTTAGCTATTGAGATTCATAGCTTTCTCGGCTTGACTGGATATTATCGTCGCTTTATGAAGGGTTTCTCGTCCATTGCAACACCTTTGACCAGGTTGACCCAGAAGGGTGCTCCATTCAAGTGGTTGGATGGGTGTGAGGAGAGCTTTTAGAAGCTCAAGACTGCCTTAACCATAGCTCCAGTTCTAGTTTTGCCTTCAGCATCAAGCTCTTATATAGTATATTGTGATGCTTCTCAGATTGGTATTGGGTGTGTTTTCATGCAGGAGGATAGAGTGATTGCCTATGCTTCACACTATTTGAAACCCCATATTGAAGTTGGAGTTGGAAGCCATGATTCATATTGAAGATTTGGAGGCATTATCTATACGGTGTGTATTGTGAGGTATTTACGGATCATCGGAGTCTCCAACACTTGTTCAAATAAAAGGATCTAAATTTGAGGCAGCGAAGATGGTTGGAATTTCTAAAGGACTGTGATATCAAAATCTTGTATCATCCTGGGAAGACCAATATGGTGGTCGATGCTTTGAGTAGAAAGACGGTGAGTATGGGTATCCTTGCATTTATTCCGATCGATCAGAGACCGCTTGCATAAGATATTCAGGTTTTGGCCAATCAGTTTGTGAGGTTAGATATTTTGTAGCCCAGTCAGATTCCAACTTGTGTGGTTTCTCGGTCTTCTTTATATGATCGCATCTGGGTGCGTCTGTATGATGACCCCCATTTGCTTGTCCTTAAGGATACGGTTCAATATGGTGATGCCAAGGAGGTTACTATTGGGGATGATGGGGTGTTATGGATGCAGGGTCGGATTTGTGTGCCAACAGTTCGCGGTATTCCATTCATCCGGGTGCCGTAAATATGTATAAGGATTTGAGGCAACACTATTAGTGGAAGGGGATGAAGAAAGATATAGTGGGGTTTGTAGCTCGATGCCTAAATTATCAGCAGGTGAAGTACGAGCATTAGCGACCGGGTGGATTGCTTCAGAAGCTTGAGATTCCGGAGTGCAAATGGGAGCTAATCACCATGGACTATGTAGTTGGGCTCCCATAGACTTTGAGGAAGTTTGATGCTATTTGGGTGATTGTGGATTGATTGACCAAGTTCACGCATTCATTCCGGTTGGGACTACTTATTCATTGAAGCGATTGGCTGAGATCTATATCTGCGAGATTGTTCGCCTTCACGGTGTGCCTATGTCCATCATTTTAGATCGGGTAACACAGTTTACATCGTAGTTTTGGAGAATAGTGCAGCGAGAGTTGGCACACGGGTTGAGTTGAGCACATCATTCCACCCTCAAACGGTCTGACAGTCCAAGCGTACTATTTAGATATTGGAGGATATGTTATGTGCTTGTGTCATGGATTTCCAGGGTCCTTGGGATCAGTTTCTGTTTCTTGCAAAGTGACAACAGCTAGCAATCGAGAATTCAGATGGATCTGTATGAGGTTTTGCATGGGAGATGGTGTCAGTCTCTGGTGGGTTGGTTCGAGTTGGATGAGGCTAGGATATTGGGTACTGACGTGCTTCAGGATGCTTTGGAAAAGGTTAAGTTGATTCATGATTGGCTTCACACGACACATTCTAGACAGATAGGCTATGCCGATCGAAAGGTTCGTGATATTGCTTACATGGTGGGAGAGAAGGTATTACTTAGAGTTTCACCCATGAAGGGTGTTATGAGGTTCAGAAAGAAGGGCAAGCTAAGCTCTCGGTATATTGGGCCTTTTGAGCTGCTTGGGAGGATTTGAGAGGTGGCTTACAAGCTTGCATTGCCGCCTAGTCTATCAAGTGTTCATCTAGCGTTTCATGTTTCCATGCTATGGAATTATGTCGACGATCCGTCTCATGTTTTGGACTTCAGCATTGTTCAGTTGGATGGTGATTTCACCTATGAATTGGAGCTGGTGACCATTTTGGATTGGTAGGTTCGAGAGTTGTGGTCAAAGAACATAACTTCAGTGAAGGTACAATAGAGAGGTCAGTCTGTCAAGGAGGCTACTTGGGAGATAGAGTGGGAGATACAGAGTATATATCCACAACTCTTTGAGACTCCAGGTATGATTCTAGACCCATTCGAGGACAAACGTTTGTTTAAGAGAGGGAGAATGTAACAACCCGGCCCGTCATTTTGAGTATTATAGCCTTGTTCCCCCCATTTATTGCTTTTTCTATGCTTACTTCTTGCTATGTGACTTGCTGGGAAGGTCTGTTTGGTTTCGTTGATGTTTCGGAATAGAGTTTTGATGATTTTGATCGCTTCGTATAGTGATTTTGGAGTTAGAAGCGTGTACGGATATTAATTTGGAGGTCCGTAGATGAATTTTGCTTGAATTGGCGAATGTTGAAAAACTAAAAGGTGAGAGAGTTGAGAAGTTTCACCGAGAGTTGACTTTATGATTACCGGGCTCGGATTTTGGTTCCAGTAGTTGGAGTAGGTCCGTTGTGTAATTTATGACATGTGTGCTAAAGTTGAGGTCAATCGGTTGATTTGATAGGTTTCGGTATCAATTGTAGAAGTTGGAAATCCATTAGATTCACTAGGCTTGAATTGGTGTTTGGTTCGTGTTTTGTTGTTTTTTATGTTATTTGAGGCCTCAACTAAGTTTGTATCATGTTATAGGTTTTGTTGGTATTTTGGCTTAGGTCCCGGGGGCCTTGGGTGTGATTCATATCATGTTCGGCACATTTTGAACTTGGAGGAGCTGCTGATTGTTCTGTTGCTGGTTTCCTTATACGCGATCTCGAGTGGAGGATCAAATCGCGAAGAGTATTGTAGGTAGCTGGGGAAATTGTGTTATGCGTTCGCGAGAAGGTTGTTTAGATCGCGAAGCTTAGGAAGGCAGTGCTATGCAAACGCATGTGTTAGGTGATGTTCGCGAAGAATAATGGATGAGACTAGAGTTTACGCGATTGTTCTTCGCGATC
Organism: Nicotiana otophora; assembly: GCA_000715115.1. NCBI lineage: Eukaryota > Viridiplantae > Streptophyta > Magnoliopsida > Solanales > Solanaceae > Nicotiana > Nicotiana otophora. The sequence goes on along the minus strand of AWOL01S0088843.1, from coordinate 4,469 downwards.
GAGTAAAGGGGTTCGCGATCGCATTTGTCTTGGAGTCTGTGTATCGCATTCACAACTGTTGGTTCGCATTCGCGAAGAGTACTTTGAGGGCACCCTGGTTTTTGTTCTTCGCGGTTGTGAGGGACTTTCCGCGATCACGTAGAGGAACATCTGGGCAGAATATAAGTTTTCAAAAATGAGGGTTGGAGTGAAATTTCATAATTGGACTTTGGGAGCTCTGATTGTGGCAATTCTTGGAGGGATTTTCAAGGAATTGATTGGTGTAAGTGATTCTATCTAGGATTTGGTTAATATACTTGAATCTATCATAGTTTTTATCATTTAATTGGTATTTTGGGTTGGAAAATTTGTGAAAATTGTAGAAACTTCATAGGCTTTAATTTGAGGATTTGAAGATTGAGTTATGATTATAATTAAGTAAATTTGGTATAGTTGGACTCGTGGTTGAATGGGTGTTCGGATTTTGTTAATTTTGTTGGATTCTGAGACATAGGCCCTGGGTTGACCTTTTGAGCTGACTTTGTGACTTTTATTAAAGAACTTAGCTTTGTCATATAGAATTGATTCATATGGCTTGTGTTGATTGTATCGAGTTGTTTGGGTAGATTCGAGGGTTTCGGAGGCCAATTTGCGAGACAAGGGCTTATTGAAGTAGAGATTTGCACGGTTTTGAGGTAAGTAACACTTCTAAACTTGGTTGTGAGGGTATGAATCCTTGAATAACGTGTTATGTGGTTGGTGTTGAAGTGACGCACATGCTAGGTGATGGGAGTGTGGGCGTGCACCATGGCAATTGTGACCCGGTTGATTTTGTGGTACTGTGTAGTCATCAAACATTGTTGCTATTCATGTAATCCCTATGTGTTAGGGTAATTGGGGTGCAATCCACATTAGAAATCACGTTAGGCTATATGCTTATCCAGTTAAAGAACTTAGCTTTCTCATATGGAATTGATTCCTATAGCTTGTGTTGATGGTATCAAGTTGTTTGTGGCTAGATTCAAAGTGTTCAGAGGCCGATTCACTAGTCAAGGGCTTATTGGAGTAGAGATTTGCATGATTTTGAGGTAGGTAACACTTCTAAACTTGGTTCTGAGGGTATTAATCCCTTAATAACGTGTTATGTGATTGGTGTTGAGGTAACGCACATGCTAGATGATGGGTGTGTGGCCTTGCGCCATCGTAATTGTGACCCGGTTGATTTCATGGCACTGTGTAGTTATCAAACCTTGTTGCTATTTATGTTATCCCTATGTGTTAGGGCAATTGAGCTGCAATCCATGTTATATGTCATGTTAGGCTATATGCTTATCCGGCTGAAAGCCACCGGGGTCATTTCTGTTGTTGAATTATTTGCTTAGATGGCAATTTTGTACTCAGTCACGTCCATTATTTGCATATCATATGTCAGTATCTGTTACTATTTATTGTTGTGTTTTATATCATAGTTCGGGCTGATTGACAAAAGATTTGTGAGCCTGAGAGATTGGAGAGATTGATGACTGGGTTGGTGCCTGAGAGTCGTATTGTGAGTGAGATTTGTGGATCGGGTTGCACGCTATAGTAGGACATATTTGCTCTATATTAGCACTTGGGCAGGATCCACCCCTCCGGAGTCTGACATACCAGCAGTGAGCGCAAGTACCGTACAGTGCAGAGTGACTGAATGTGATGAGCAAGAATTGAGACAATCAAATTAAGTACTCTGAGAGTGTGAGTACATGAGGTTTTTATTATGATGTATCACATGTGACATGTACATTGACATGTAGATATATAGATGTAACATTCATCATATCAGTCGTACTTGGCATATTGTATCTGTATTGAGCTTAACTATTAAAGCAAAAAACATGTCTACATTCATGTACTATGTACCAATAGATTTTGAGTATCTCTATGATATTATAGTCATATTTCCTATCGTATCTGTATTGTTTAAAAATTTGTATTTGGATTGCATTGCTTGAGATCGTCACTACTTTCAGCCCAAGGTTAGTATTGTTACTTATTGAGTACATTCGGTCGGTTGTACTCATATTTCACTCTGCACTTCGTGTGGAGATCCAATTACTTCGAGGCATGGTGGTTGCTAGCTTGGGATCTTTAGCTTTTTAGAGACTATTGAGGTAGCTACCTTGGTGTCCCCAGACTTTGATTCTCATTCTTTTCAGTTATTTGTACTATTTTATCTTTCTAGACAGTGTTTAGCAGTCATACTATGTTGTTAGTTAGATGCTCATATACTCAGTGACACCCGAATTTTGGGGGATATTATAATGAGTTGCGGTATTTTCTTATCATTATTTATGAGATTTTACTCTTGAGCGTATTTTACTATTTTGTAAAATTTAAAGATGTATGGTTTATTGTGATTGTCGGCTTGCCTAGTATTGCGATAAGCGCTATCACGCCATGTGAGATTTGGATCGTGACATACGACTATGGCATGCATATATATAATTCAAGTGCATTGAGTATGAGTATAATAATGGAACAACGTGATGCACAACATGTTTACGGGGAAGCCGTGGATAAATTCTAGCATGCGAGAGAGAATAAAACTTAAGTATTAGGCTTAACTCACTAACATAGTAAGAGGTTGAGTATGAAATTAAGTATAAAATGACATGAACTAATTTTTAAGGCAAGGGTAATACATGTAGTGTTGAGACTGCCACGTACCATGATGAAGATGGATGGGACACAACGGATGATGGAGTGCAAAAGAAACATGACATGACCGTCATCGGAAAAAAAGAATTAGTTCATACGCTTTTATTAACACGTGTTGTGTTCGGAAAAACATATATTTGAGGAAGATGAGCAACACCTTAAAGAGTTGATAATGTATATGAGGATAAATAGAAGACTTGAGTAGATGTACTCGTTTACTAGGAAAACGGATAATAATTGAATTTATACGTAGTTCTAAGGATACGTAGTATAACTTGGTACAAATTGAGAAGATATACAAATGAATATCGAAGTTAACTGTAAATGAAATGAATGCAAACCAAACGGATCAATTAGCCTTGACCCTCAAGTTCGATCATCCTCGAACCAAATGAAAATTCTACTGATGGATGAATAGAGTAACAAGATATTGAAGGTTGAAAGAAGGCAGTGTATTGCTTTTTATTATTTGAATGTCATGTGCTCTACAAATGATCATACCCCCTTTATATAGTAGGGAAGTCCTCTTAATATAATTCTAAATATAGTAAGGAATCCCATGATATATTAATTAATTGGCCTTTCCTTGATATACGCCAGGATTTCCGCTGTGATTCTCGCCCCATTACAGATATTTTGGCTTTCTGTATTTTCGCTCAATAAACCTTCCTCGGTCTCGCTCGATCTCTTTTTTGTTTGGTCTCAATCTTGGCTGATCTCGATCTCGATCGATCTCTTTTTATCTTGGTCTCGATCTTGTAAGGTATCGGTATTGATCTTAGCCGATCTTGATGTTGGCCAATCTCGATCGATTTATGGGTCACAAGCTTGGTAATCTAACTTCGCATCATGGATCAATATTACACGAGTCCAAACCTTGTCGAATTATGTTCCAGTATCGATCAGTCATACGAAGGGCAAACTCTGTTTTGATCGTATACAGATAGTCCTCTCATTTCTCAAAAGGAAGATGACGAGAAACAATATGAATTGATAAAACTCCAACTCGATGGGTAATAACATCAGCAATGAGCCCGATTATGACGTATACGATGAAACATCCTGTTGGTCTAGTTACCAAGGCATTTAATTCCCATCAGTTGCTGGTCGGACACTACCGATTCCGAACCGTCGCCATCAACCTATAAGAACCCTAGCTTTTCCATTTAATCTTTTACACTGAAAGATTTCTTTACTCTTGCTTCTTATTCAAAAACTCTCTTTCTAACCAAACCGCATATCATCTAAGTTCTTTTTTCTTTATTCATCATTGGAAAAAACCTCCAAAATAGTGCCGCAAAAGGAGTCCGCTTCTTCATCACGACCAGCCGGTGGTGAGGTTGCGGCGGAGCCCCTCCCTAAGGAATTTGTTCTGGTAGGGTGCCCAACCGTCTCTAATTTTAAGGTCGGAAAGGCCTCCTCGGTACTGGGCCGATGTGAGCCGGTATCAAGGTACAGATGCTCAATCACCAAGAAAATTCTTAAAAACGTTAAAGAGGAATGTAACTAGGACAAAAAGCCTGTGGTATTCCCATCACCCGATGAAGCGATTACTACCCACGTGAAGGGGTTCCTAAGTGTTTACACTTACCCCTTCACGTTAGGTCCCTTAGATCTTGTCATCGTCGCCTTCTGCAAGAGATACGATGTGAGCCTCTGCCAGATCCATTCTTCCTTTTGGAGGATAGTGATTCTCCTTCGATGCTTCATAAGCAAAATTGAGGGGTACCTTGTCACACCCCGAACCTAGGAGCGAGACCAGCACCCGGTGCCTCACCTAACCTGGTGTACCA
>AWOL01S0088841.1:10666-24983 GCA_000715115.1 Nicotiana otophora | reverse complement strand
AATTTGTATAAAAGCGTTTTTCCGACTGAATTCGGTCGGAAATATTGAATTATAATTATTTAGATTGGTTAATTAAATATATATAATTTTTATCTTGGGCAGGAAACAAAAACTTCAAACTTTCCGACCGAAATCGGTCGAAAATTCTGAAAATGTTTAATATATAATTATTTTTGTACATTATATACAAGTATGACCAAATATTTGATCAATTTCCGACCGATTTTGGTCGGTAATTTAGAAAAATTTTAATAAATAATTATTTTTGTACATTATATATAAGTATGACCAAATATTTGACCAATTTCCGACCGAAATCGGTCGGAATTTTTATTTTTTTGCTATCAGAAATTTTTTGTTGATTTTTGCGACCAAATACTTTTATTTCCGACCAATTTCCGTCGGTTTTTTTTCCGACCGATTTCGGTCGGAAAGCCTTGGACGGAAATCACCTGATTTCTAGTAGTGTTCCCCCGTACAAGCCTAATTGCAATAATCCTATCCCCAGAACTTAATTGTTTTCAACCCCAAGAACCCAATTTTATTATTTTCAGTAGATTGATGACAGGTTAGACTTGTAGCGTGGGCTATATATTGAGGCTAATAGATTATTATTCCATGGACCATAATAGTCTTGTAGCGTGGGCCTCTCGCCTGTGAGTGAAATTGGAAGATCCACAGGCTTTCTTTCAGCTAATGGGCCGTTCGAAAAGTCGGAAGCTCAAACACCACATATCAAAACATTCTTGGACTTCGTTCCTGAAAATAGGTTTGCCAGAATGCAAAATCAAGTAGTAATTCATAAATTTTCTCTCGTTTTTTCTTTTTGTTTCACAAATTTAACTAAATGAAAATTAAAGTTGTTGTGCAATCAATTCTTTGATTGGTTAACACACTAGAGTCTAGACAACACAAGGCAAAAACACCGACCCTTCGAACGTGATTAGTTCAATCATATAGTGACCAAGATTTAAAGTAATGGCCTAAAAAGGAGTTGACTTTTGTGAAAAACTCCAACCAAGATTTGGTCACGGGCTACTTGGAATTTTGCTATAGAAAAATGACACCAAAATTTTGGCATTTGTTTTAACAGCCCCACCTTTCATCTTCAGTCAACCCATATTTTGTCCCTCCTCAAAAATAAACACAAATAAGTCACTATCCAAATAACCACCCCCACATTAGGACTTCCAAGAATTATCATTTTGGGGACTCTCAAAACAAAGTCAACTCAATATAGGAACAAAAATTTACCTGACTTTGAAGCAAACCACCAATTCTTGGATCCATTTGGGGTTGACTCATACACATAAAAGTTTGATTTTGAATATTGATATGATTGTTTTGAGCACTTGTCAAAGAAGTAAGTGATTTTGTTAATATAGTATTCTCATTTGTTAAAATCAACCTAACCACGTTAAGCTTATAAAAGGAATGCCTTATAAGGAGATTTATTTGAATACCTTTTTAATAGCATTAGTGATCGGTCTACCTTGTGCACACTACCTTGATTATTCTATCGAGTATATGCTTTCTTTTATCAACATAAGTATGAGATTTGAACATAAGACATCATAATTTGCCTCCACCAGGGGCGGAGCTAGCACTAAGGTAGTGGGTTCGGCCGAATCCAGTAGCATTGGTTCAAACCTTGTATTTGTCATAAGAAATTTGTTGAATGTGAACAAATTTTAATTTAGAACTCAATAACTTAAAAGAACTAAAATTCTGAACCNTGATTTTGAATATTGATATGATTGTTTTGAGCACTTGTCAAAGAAGTAAGTGATTTTGTTAATAGTATTCTCATTTGTTAAAATCAACCTAACCACGTTAAGCTTATAAAAGGAATGCCTTATAAGGAGATTTATTTGAATTCCTTTTTAATAGCATTAGTGATCGGGCTACCTTGTGCACACTACCTTGATTATTCTATCGAGTATATGCTTTCTTTTATCAACATAAGTATGAGATTTGAACATAAGACATCATAATTTGCCTCCACCAGGGGCGGAGCTAGCACTAAGGTAGTGGGTTCGGCCGAATCCAGTAGCATTGGTTCAAACCTTGTATTTGTCATAAGAAATTTGTTGAATGTGAACAAATTTTAATTTAGAACTCAATAACTTAAAAGAACTAAAATTCTGAACCCATAAACTTCAAATTCTGATTCCGCCTCTGTTTGCATCCCACTTCATTGACCAGTAGGGAAATCATTCGATTTCTTTTATTGTTCCATTAAGACCATGCATAACGATTAAAATGTTAAGCTTGATCAATGCATTAGGAGTACGTTATTATTGACTATACCGCAGTCTATACATACTTGAAGCGTAGACATGCATCCCTCTGATTGAGCACTAATCAAGCCACCACTCTTGACCTCATATATTAACTTGTAAATTTGGTTAGGGTGGAAGAAAAATCATGAATTGTGGAATCTTATCTATACCTATCTTTCAGTACGCTGTATTTGTATAATGGATTAGTTTCAAGTTAAATATGGGCTAAATTAAAAATCTATATTTATTTATTTACTTTTATTCCTTCATATCAAGTCTTAAAAGCGCAAATCTTCTTTTTCTCATTGGTATGTTGAAATGGAAGGGAGTGTAGAGGAGGTCTTTAATTGAGGAATACATAAAGCCTTGGAAGCTTTGGATCAACGATAAAATTGTCTGTGTGTGACTTATAGGCTATGGATTCGAGCGGTTGAAGCATACACTAATACTTGCGTAATAGGGTAGGCTGTCTACATTACACCTATAGGGGTGCGACCCTTCCCGAGCCCTGCGTGAATACGGAATACTTTGTGCATTGGGTTGCCTTTTTTTATTACATATAGAGAGAGAACAAAATAGAGATAGCTAAAATTAGGAATTAAAACATTTGTGAGTGTGTCAAGGAAGGAACAAAGATTTGTCCAAGTGTTCATCTATAGTTTGTTGATTCTCAACAATTTTGGTAACCAAGATATGGATTATATTCTAACCAAAGATTAAAAGAAGAGTGAACTTTGACCCCTCCACTTCAAATTATATTGGAAACCAAAAGGTTAAAGGAATGGAATTGCAAACATACGCGAATGCATCCAATGTCCATTATTGTGTGATAACATTTTTTTTCCTTCGTAAAATACGATTACACCTGTTTATGCTGTTTCTAGAATATCCCAATGCATGGAAAAGGGAAAAATAAAGACTAGCTATCTACATATTGTTTCTTCTATTGGCTGCTTTTATAGATCTTGAGTAGTCAGTTCTATTTAGCTGTTCTCCATTTTATATTTAACTTTGTAAGAGTATAAATGAGGTGATATATTCAGTGAAAATTCACATTGTCAATTCAATTTAAATTTGAGGCACAATTGTTATTATTGAACTTTATCTTTTGTGTTGGTCTGTTTAATTCTTAATACCTTCCTTTCTTTCTATTTGTTTATATATCTCCCTTTAACTTTAATGCCCAATTAGAGTCGGATGCAATATATTGGCATCCAGTTGCCCCGATTATCATTAAATTTGATAACAGAAAAGGAAAAAGAAATAAAAGGGATTATTATGTGAATAAGAATAAGGTAAAGGATAAGTGGCAGTTCCTATATACAAGGTTCGTAAGTAGGTATAAATGTATATACATCTAATACATACACATGCCCAAAACACAAGTTAATTCCATGGATGGTCGTCCAAATTATAGAAATAACTCACTAAATTCACTTGTCCTTTATTTAGGACAATAAAATTATTCAACTTTAGCTTTGTCGCTTAGAAAGTAATTCTAGCTGAAACGGCCTATTTCTCAATTGCCAAATTACTAAATGGCAGCCGTATCATATTAAAATTTATTTTTAAATCACAAAACCCATTTATTCTTAACCTAAGAAAAGCAAGGTTCCTATAAAATATATGAAACCGATTAAGTATGCGTTTGGACAAAAACATTATAACTTTTTAAAAAAAGTAGTATTTGAAGTTAAGTTGAAAAATAGTATTTGAAAATTAAAATTGTGTTTGGACTTGCATTTCTGTTGAAAAAATATTGCAGTTTTGTGACTGGAAAAAAAAGTTTTTCTGAAAAATTTGAAAAAGTAAATTTTTTTCAAAAACTTAACAAAATTTCATGAACAAACACATTTTTGAATGAACAAATTTGTAAAAAGGGAAAAAGTTTATGGACAAACAAGGCCTAAAACTTGTTCAAACTTTGTTTCTATAATTACTCTGAGGGCTTTTCACTCTCTAAAAAGGGAGTGAATTACACTTGTTATGCCATGCCAATTGTATGTGTTCATGTGTCCAATAGATACACCTCAAGTTTAAGGGTTGCATATATATTCAACATAGAAAATACAAGTATGCAGCACACAAAAAAAAGAAAGTATGACAATTATTTTGAGACAGAAAAAGTGATTTGAAACAAATTACGAAAATGAGCAAGTCATTCCTTATTCGGTTATTCTTCCTGCTTTTGAATAAAGAAATTGAACCTCTGCATTATATTCTGGAGTAGCACTAGAAGCTTGTATTTCTACTCAAACCTCAATTATTGTCATATAAGTTAATCTAATTAACATTAGATTAACTGCCCATGAGAACATTTCCTAAAATAGATAAAGGAATACAAGACCAATACTTTGTTCCAATTAAGTATTGCAATAGCATCTTTTCAAATCCTTCTTTAGTGGTTGACTCTTGTTCACATATACACCAAACACAAGTCATGGTTCAGGTGGCCTACGTCCACTTTTATTCAAAGCTGGACAAATATACAAGATACAAAGATTAGAGAATTCAGCAAATCAGCAGTTCAGTATCTTCAGTAAAAATTGTGACAGCTCAAGTGCAGTGCCAAAATTTTATTAACTAATTTTTTTTATTAAAAAAATATATTACTATGGTGGAGTAATTTTTATGATCACATAGAATAGAAGTGGCTAAGTGGGCGTTTGGGCATAAGAATTATAAAATTCCGAAAAAAGTGAATTTTCTTTTCAAGTAAAAATGATATTTGAAAATTAGAGTTGTGTTTGGACAAGAATACAATTTTGAGTTGTTCTTGAATTTTTGTGAGATATCTGAAGTGAAAATGTTGAAAATCAGCTTTTTGGAGTTTTTCAATTTTTTGAAAAATTTCGAAATTCATCTTCTAAGTGAAAATTAAAGATTTCATGGATAAACACTGGTTTCGAAAAAAATGACAATTTTTCGGGGAAAAAAAAAGTAAAAAAAAAAATTATGGCCAAATGGGCCCTTAAGTTTTTCTTCTTTGAAAATGAGAAAAAGAAAAAATAGAGTACAAAAAAAAATAGAACATTTATTAATTTGAATGTAAGGTCAAGTTAATTTGAAATAACCTTGTGCTTAGAATGTACATCTTTATTATATTATAATACATTGGAATTGAAAATATTCCCAGGTATTGTAAGAATGACACATATAAAGAAAGTGTATAAGAAAAAAATATAACACACAGATTCTGCATACCTTATCTCTTTAAATTTATAGTATATATATACATAAAGCACATCAACTACCAATAATAGCTTTATAACATAGTAGTAGAGCTATAACAGAATAAGGCATACACAAACAAAAATCAAGAACTTCCCCTTCATCTACTCCACTCTACTTCACCTTTTCCTCAATTTCTTAAAACCCCTTTTGCTACCAACTAAGTTAATTCATAGATAAGTACCAATATATCTAAAAACTAGCTAGTGTATACTAGTAGTGAAATGGCAATGGAGGAATTAGAGGAGCTTAAAAATTCATGGACTTATCAAGATGAGTTGATAAAAGAACTTCTTGACAATGAATCACCATTCGTTTTGGCATCTCGAGATTCAAATTCTACTAATTGCCCTTCTTCAATCGATAAATCACTTGTAACAAAGAGCATCAATATTTCTACAGTTTCCTCGGGGCCAAACATGGATGATATTGAGAGTGGTTTGTCAGTGACAAGCTATGGAATTCAATCTCATGATGTTTCACATGCCAGGTTTGAATTCTTATGATGTTTTTCCGAAGAGTTAATAAGTTATATGCACCGATCACAGTGTAAAAAATATATCGCATACTTTATATAATGGAGTATTAAACATTAATTGGTAAGCTAACTTACTATAGCATGTTTTTATGTAAAAATATAATACTTGTTATAACATGTTAAATTATACTAGTATCGTGAAAAGCTTTCCAGTGTCAATCTATAGTAACTTATATCCTTTTCCGACTACGTACTTAACGACCCGTGTGCTCGAATCTCCAGTTAATTAAAGCAATGTTTTGTTTTCTTTGTAATGAGCATGAATTTTGTTCATATGCTGCAGAAGCTTTGGGTTGGAAAGAGGCTTGAACTTGATGATGAGTAAGCAGGAGACTCACGAGACTAAATATACTTTGAGAATAAAGACTTGTGGTAATGCAATGGCAGACGATGGTTATAAGTGGAGAAAATATGGCCAGAAATCTATTAAGAATAGCCCATATCCCAGGTATATCTCATATGTATTTTTGCTTCATTTTCTTCTTGTTAGAAAAAAAGAGTTTTGTTTCTATTGCCTTTCACAAATGGGGTCTGCGTAAAGATAGTATATACGCAGACCTTACCCCTACCTTAAGAAGGTAGAGAGATTGTCTCTAACAGCCCTCGACTCAAGAAAAAATAAAAAAAAAAAAAAAAACAGCAGTAGCAACAAGTAGAACAACAACAAAATAGTAAAAAATCAAAGCGAAAGAAACATTAAGTAATAATAGAAATCTAAATATAAAAAAATAAAGATTACACTAATAGTACCGGCACTGAAAAGGAAAGCGCATGACTATCTATTAATCCTCTACATAAATTATCAGAATTGCCTTTTAATGTTATTGAATTGTTTTATAACAGGAGCTACTACAAATGCACTAATCCAAGGTGTGGGGCGAAAAAGCAAGTGGAGCGGTCCAGTGATGAACCGGACACTTTCGTAATCACTTACGAAGGCCTACACCTCCATTTCGTTTATCCATTTCTCACACTCGATCCAACTCAATTTCTTGAGCAGTCCAATAAAAAGCCCAAATTGACTAATTCAAAAGCCCAGAACGAAGAATTTAAAAATGCAAGCGAAATTGACGAAAGCCCAAAATGTGTTAATCCAAGCCCAGTTGTAGTCTTTGAACAAGAGTTGGGCTTTGGTATAATGGGCTCACAAGGTTTACTTGAAGATATGGTTCCATTAATGGTTAGAAACCCATCTATGAAGCCCACAAGTTCATATTCTTCATCGTGCTCATATTCGTCTCCACCAACCTCTCCTTCATTTTCTTGGTCAAATAATTAGTTCTTCTAGCAAATAATTGTAAGTATAATAGACTATATATTGTTGTAGGAAAATTGTTATAATGGGATTTTAGCAAAATAAATTGTGGGTCAAACGTTGTAAAGTTTGTTAGATGTCTAACAAGGAAGAGCGAAAAACTCATGGAATGAAAATTTTCGCTAGTTTTTGTTTCAAATAGCACAAGTTGTGTGTGTTTTTGCTCTTTATTTTTATTATTTAATACTTTGTTTTCTTACCGTTATCCACTTAGTAAATTTTACACTATTATCATGTCTAAGGAAAACAAATTAATGCCCTTGTATAGTGTAACAAGTTGTACTATCATGATGCAGACTTATTTATTTATATATTTATTTTTATTATCTCGTATTCTCAAACTTGATACTCCTATATAAGTCCAACTTGAAGCACTCCGAAGTGATTGACAAGGAAATTGGGGAAAAGAAAGAAGCAGGAAAGACAATTGAAAAGGTTGAATGCAACTATTGTNTTATTTTTATTATCTCGTATTCTCAAACTTGATACTCCTATATAAGTCCAACTTGAAGCACTCCCGAAGTGATTGACAAGGAAATTGGGGAAAAGAAAGAAGAAGGAAAGACAATTGAAAAGGTTGAATGCAACTATTGTAATAATACGGAAGCTTACGGCCAGGACACAAAATGGTCAAGGAAATGATCTCTTAGGAGTAATTAAAATTTTAAATATAAGAAATGATCATATAAATGTTTAATGATTTATTTATTGATCTCCTATGTTAATTTCTTTTTTACTATCTCATGTGAAAAGATTATATAACTAGACACTATATGTAATAATGTAATACATCACAAAACTAAATCTTACGATCGAGGAAATGATCTCTTCGTTCTTCAATCATTTTGATATTTTTTTTATGAACTCATTTCTAGTGAAAAAGAATCAACAAAAAAATGAATAATAGAGGTGTAATTACACGTTCTATATCACAATTCAAAAACTTTTATTCTCTATTTTGGTTCCAACTACAATTAGGGTATACATGTATGAAGGACTAAATGCACATATAGCAGGTTCTGGGATCCCTATTTAAGCCATAACCTCGATTTATAAATATTTGCAAGTCTAGCCACTTCAAAATAACTTCAGACATACGATATTGAAGTCGTAAAAATCCGTATCTCAAGTTGGGAGGTTACATACATGACTGAACTTTAGGCACTTACTTATGCATGAAGTATAGGTATATATGGATGAACTTCAGGTAGATGAAGTTCAAGCAAACAAAGTTTTGCTAGAAATATTAATTTGTTCTTCGAATATCAACAATCTATCATCAAATTTAATGCCCAACTCTATTCTAAATAAGCTCAATTTTGCAACATACGATTCAAATATCATAAATAATAAACTACAATCATCAGTTTATCAGAACAAGAATAAATCTAACAAACTCATTTTGTCATCTTTAAGTTTTTACCAGAAACCTCCAATAATGAAGTTTTCCAACACTTGCTATAATTTAAATAATTTGAAAGCACTGAATATAGCTCAAATGGCAAGGTGAAAACTGGCCATGGGTGCAATTAATTCAATAAACCAACTTTTAGCCCATAGACACAAAAAATGGGCCTAATTAAGTCCAGCTTTCGTCAGTGGATCTCATTACAAAGTTGTGGCCTATCCTACAACAATAAAAGGAGATTCTTTAAATGACAAAACTACACCCAATCACCTGTTAAACAAGGTCTAGTTAGTAAATTGACAAATGCGGTTCATTCCCGGTTCTCCGTTCACGCAAAAGTTCACTGATTCTGCAAAGTATCCGACCTAAACTATCGCTCCAAATGCCATAGCCTAGTGTAATTCACAAAAAAAGAAAAGAAAAAAAATATCCTATAAATCTGTTAATATTAGACCGTTGTTAACTTTTTTGGTGACATTTTCAATCAATTGGCTTCAAAGGATCCGTTTCATAATCAATTTCTAGGGTTTTGAAATTGTTCATTTCATGTTACGTGAATTACCAAAAATATGATGCTTTCACGTATTGGCCGCTCGCTGTCTAAGTCTTCTCGGTCCAATATTCACAAAGTAAGCTCACTAATAGCTCTATTTATGTAGATTTTGTTTTGAATTTTTTTTTCGTTTTTTTTTTTTGGGTTTAGGGACTTGTTTATGGTGGTGGATATGGCGTGAGGTCAGCGGTGCTGGATGAAGTGGCAACACGTGGCGCGTGCATTACACGTGTTGATGGCGGGTTAAGGTTTGTGAGAACCTATTTGACGTCTATTGGAAGTGGAAAGCAGGGGTTGAGTAAGGCTAATTTGTCGGAACTCGATTCCGTTTTTGCAAATCATAGGCTGCGGAGGTTTTTCTGTAGCGAAGGGCCAAAAAGAAGAAGTGAGAATAGATTTGAATAATTTGAGCACTTTCGAGAAATTAATAATGTTTTTTGTTGCTTATCTATTGAATTTGTGGTTTTGTAGACTATGAGAACTATTATCCAAAGGACAGGAAAGAAGTTCCCAAAGGGAATAATCAAAAGGCAGAGTCGGGCAAAGGTATGTGGTGTGTTATTTATGTGTATTGGTTAATTTATGATGACGGAAATGTATGGATTTTTTCTAGTGTGAGTGAAGTTTTCTTCATGTATCGTATAACCCAACATTACCAAACCTGCATAATATTGGCGAGCCGTTCCTAACTTGTTTGGAAGCATTACTTGCTGTTGTGGTTGTTTAATGTATAGACCAACAACTACATTTCAATCTCAGCTGGAGTCCGCTGTATGAATCCCTTATGTGCTTCATTTGATATGTTTAATTCCTTGAACGCTCTATATTGTGTATTGATGATGCGAATATTCTTTTTTCATTTTGGCGTTAATATGGAGATGCAATTTATGTAAGGAATCGGTTGCAGAATTATGAAAAACCACTGAGAAATCCATGTTTTTCTCCTGTTTAATGTTTTATTTATGGGTCGTGTTTCAATGAATAAATTCTTGCTTTGGTTTGTATTGTCGCAGAGGAAGGTGCAGGTGAACAAGGAAATCATCAGGAGAATTTCGTGAAGCTTAATTACAATTTACTAACACCCTTGTTATTTATTGGGTTTATTCTGTCATCTATCCTCTTATCTCCTCGAGAGCAGCAGGAGGTTAGTGCTTAAACAAAGTTTTTTCTCCCTTGCTGATCTTCTTGTTTCAGCTTCTTTCACCCTTTACTTTATTCTCCTGGAAGGGGATGAGTTTAGTGCCTTTGACCCTACTAGGGTGTTAGCTCGATGTAAGAAATGATCTTAAACATTTCAATATTTATGTGAACCAATTTCACCTCTACATTAATTCTAATGTAAACAAAAACACAGTCAGCCACCCATGAGAGAATTGGTTGTTCAGATAGAGGATGTTAAATGTAGGGTAGAAATAACACTTTTTACCTTTCCATGATTTAAAAATTTTTCCTTTAGCTTTTTAGGCTATAGAAGATTTGCAGTTAAAATTTTCACACAATGATGTGAATTTTCTTGTTTTGTATGATGAGCTCATAATGGAAAAATGATCAGAAATGCACAACTTCTGTAAGGCATCACATGGAAACATTTGCTGGTAGATACCGGATCGTAATAGAGGCTAGCGAGATTTAGCTGTCCTTAAGTGTGTGTGTGTTCTTTTCGGAAAGCGGTAGGTTGATAAAACTAGCTACTCAGTGCCGGCTCAAAGGCAAGGCAATGAAGCCATTGCTTTAGGCCTCAAAAATTAAAGGCCCAAATTTAAATTATTATATGCAATATTATAATATAATTAGTTACAAAAAAATATTATAATATAATTTATTAACTATTATTTATTAAAGATTTCAAATTTATATTGCTTTTTAGGATTTTTTTTTTTGAGGCTGTTTCGGCAGGTAGATGCTGTAAAATTCTTTACCTCTCATTAATTATTGTGTTTACCTCCTTTTGATTGTGTTTTTTTCTCCTCTGCCTATATTCATTCACTTTCCTATTTTGACTATTTACTTTCCAATTTCAACTAAGTTTCCTAAATCAGATATTTTGCTTTGTTCTGTTTGATTAATCTAAATTAGAGAACAAATCTTTTATCTCAGTAATATATGAATTTTATTAAATAACTTTAAGGCCTTTTATTAAGCTTTGGATTTAGGCCTCTAGTTCTACCCCGCCTTACTGCTACGATGTTCTTCAAGAGACATATCACTTGCGTTATATTGGGAATTTAAAGTTTTATGGGACCATCTTTGATATGCTCAAGCTTTTATAGTTCTACTGATCTGATGGAGATTGTAGCCTTTTCCTCATTTGATTCTGTTTTTCTGGCCTAGCCCGTTAAAAAGACAAAATTTACAGTCCAAAGTGTTATCTTTTTTTCCCTGTTATTCCAAGGAAAATTAAGTCGTATAGCAGTTATGGAAGACCTGATATTTTTTCCTATGAATATGGCCATTATGGTAATTTAAAGACTTAGGTTCGTATATGATGGATCCCACTAGTGGGATTCTACTGGGTTGTTGTTGTTGTAGGTTCTTATATGATACACCGGCTTTGTGTTAGTTGTTGTTACCTGTTTTTTACAAATCCAAATTCGGTTTCTCGTTGCCTGGAGCATTTAACGCATGTCAGAACAAGAAATTTACCATTTCTATTATCCTATTGATGACAAGTTTAGGCATGAGATAGTGGCCCTGTGTTCCACTAGGTAGTAAATTGCCTACTTGTTGCATGAACGTGGAAAATCAGACTGTATCTCAGTGCTCATTCTACTTGATACAACCATTCGTTTTTTTTTTTTTTGAGCTGACTACTTTTGCTGATATTTTGTTCTTGCTTAAACATATATTATTGATGAAGAATTTCTCCTAGGTAGGGGTAGGGGTAGGGGTAAGGTCTGCGTACACACAACCCTCCCCAGAACCCACTAGTGGGATTTTACTGGGTCGTTGTTGTTGTTTTTGTATAACAATGTATCTGTGAATAATTGAAACAATGTGACTTTTCTAAATGTTTCATTGTTTAACTGATGATTGGTGAGTAAAGCAGGTTCTAATATAATCGAGGGGCAGTTCTGTTATCTTCAGTGATTGGCTGTCTTCTGTAACTTGCTTCTGTTTCTTCTGATCATCTGATGGTGACTTTGTAAATGTAAATTTTCAGATTAGTTTCCAAGAGTTCAAAAACAAGCTACTTGAAGCTGGTCTTGTTGATAGAATTGTTGTTTCTAACAAATCTGTGGCCAAAGTTTATGTGAGGAGCTCTGCACCTGGTCCTATTCAAATTGGTAATGACACTATTCAAGGTCCTACAACTGGTAGAAATGATACAAGAAACGCAAGCCACTTCAAATATTATTTTAACATAGGGAGTGTTGAGTCATTCGAGGAGAAGCTTGAAGAAGCACAGGAGGCATTAGGAATAGATCCTCATAATTATGTTCCTGTTACGTATGTTGATGAGTTGAATTGGTTCCAAGAAGTGATGAGGTTTGGTCCAACAGTGTTGATTCTTGCCGTCCTTTATTTTATGGGACGAAGAGTGCAGGGTGGAATAGGTGTCGGTGGCCCTGGTGGAAAAGGTGCTCGTGGAATATTTAACATTGGTAAAGCACATTTCACGAAAATGGATAAAAATGCCAAGAATAAGGTGAGTCTTAGATTCTAGCCATGCACTAGTGTCCAACTTGGGTGCGGATTCAGAAGTATTCGTAGTGTTTTTAAAAGCTATTTTTGAAGATGTTTCATGCCATGGTATATCATGATTAATTCTTGGAGAGTGTTGACATGTTCTTGGTACAGGTCTTCTTCAAAGATGTGGCTGGATGTGACGAGGCAAAGCAAGAAATCATGGAGTTCGTCCACTTCCTTAAAAACCCCAAGAAATATGAGCAGTTGGGAGCCAAAATACCCAAGGGTGCTCTTCTAGTTGGTCCTCCTGGGACTGGAAAGACACTTCTTGCCAAAGCTACAGCTGGAGAGTCTGGTGTACCTTTTCTCTCTATATCTGGGTCCGATTTTATGGAGATGTTTGTTGGTGTTGGACCAGCCAGAGTTAGGAGCTTATTTCAGGAGGCACGGCAGTGTGCGCCTAGTATAATTTTCATTGATGAGATTGATGCCATTGGTCGAGCAAGAGGGCGGGGTGGCTTTTCTGGAGGACATGATGAACGTGAAAGCACTTTAAATCAACTGCTTGTTGAAATGGACGGTTTTGCAACCACATCAGGTGTGGTTGTACTTGCTGGCACAAATAGACCTGATATATTAGACAAAGCCTTGTTAAGACCCGGTCGATTTGATCGTCAAATTACCATAGACAAACCAGACATAAAAGGCCGTGATCAGATATTCCGGATCTATTTGAGCAAGTTGAAACTTGACCACGATGCAGCCTTTTATTCACAGAGGCTTGCTGCTCTAACACCAGGATTTGCCGGAGCGGACATTGCAAATGTTTGTAATGAAGCTGCTTTAATTGCCGCAAGGAATGAGAGCACAATAATTACAATGCAACATTTTGAGTCAGCAATAGACAGGGTAATTGGAGGTCTTGAGAAGAAGAATAAGGTATCCAATCCTCAATTTTTCTGTTCCGCTATCTACTTTGCATTTAAATTTCATTGGTGGATAGCACATTTCCAACACTAGACGTTTCATATAAAGTTCTTTGTTCTGGATTGTTATGGAATACGCCGGTTTCAGCTTGAAATGTTTAGATTTGTGTGACTTATCACAAAAATAAAAACGAAAAGAGAAGTGCTTGGATTTACATATCTGCCGCTCTGTTGCTACTAGAAAACATATATAATTACGATAAGGGCATTATCTGAAGAGGTTGTCATTATTTTCTGGGGGAAGTGATATATTGATATAATGTTCTACAACTCTTAGAGCTGATTATAAAATTATAATTTCTCTATTTTCCTTTACGTACTAGGCAAGTGTTTCTTTTATTTCACTTCCTCTCCTTTTTTTGGGTGTGTGTGTGGGT
>AWOL01S0088838.1:12886-24325 GCA_000715115.1 Nicotiana otophora | reverse complement strand
GAGCGCCTATGAGCGAGCCCAGAATACCCGAGATACAGATCCTAGTATGGCCGAGCGCATATGAGTGAGCCTACTACGATAGAGTAGTTATATGTACTGAGCCTTATAGGGTCGGCCAGCTATTTTATTTATTATATTAAGAGAGTTGAGTCAATATCAATATGTAAGCATATCTTCAGATCATCTTTGACTCCCAGTTACTTTCAGTTATTATATTATCAGTTCAATTTCAGCTTTCAGTTATTTTGTTTTCTTACATACTCGGTACATTATTTCGTACTGACGTCCCTTTTGCTGGGGATGCTACATTTCATGCCTGCGGGACCTGATAGACAACTGGATAGACCTTCCCAGCAGACAAAGTCAAACATCAGCTTGGTTGGTAAGCTACACTCCCTCGGAGTTACCAGGTCTAGACCTTGAAGTCCATTTTATATATACAGGTTTGATGGGTAGGTCGAGGCCCTGTCCCGACCATAGTGCAGTTCAGTTATCTCTAGAGGCTTGTAGACGAGTCTTGTATATTTTGTATATCAGTAGATGTTCATGGCGTCCTCATCAGCCTGCACAGTTATATATATATATATATATATATTTATATATATGAGCTTTTGGGTATGTTTACACCTGAGATGAGAGAGACAATATTTTCAGATGATTTAGAATATGGCCTCATCGGCCTAAGTTGAGGGTTACCCCTCCAGAGTTCACAGTTACAGAGTGGTACGCTCAGGCCAAATATGGCATCGGGTGCCGGCCACGCCTCCCTAGGTTTGGTCCGTAATACAAGGAGCCCCTCGAGCTAGAGACCGGGCAAAACGCCCGGCCTCGGGAGTATCGGGGCCAAGACCCCGAGATCGGTTCGAATCCCAAAGGCCTCGGAGAGCACTACCAGGTAATCGGGCACGACCAACAAAAGGCCGTGATGTTCGTGACCAACCGGATCTCACGGCGTGGATCTCGACACGTATCGGCAAAGAACCGGTGATTGGTTAAACAGAAGATTTTTTACCTTTTATAGAATTGTACTTAGGGTAAAACTCCCCTACTATATAAAGAGGGGTTTGATTATTCATTAAACACACTATAACATGCATATCAAGGCAATATACTCTTATTTTCTGTGTTATTTAAAGTTCTTACTCTTGTTCATAAGTGCTTCGTTATTGTGATTCCGGGATCGAGGGCATACATCTCATTAAGGTTGTTATTTAGTCCGGAGTCACCCTCCTTAAGTGGTTTGACAATCTATTATGTCCTTTAACTGTTTAATCTAACACAATTTATCGTTTGTATTGAATTAATCCACGTATCCTTAAAACCACGTATAAATTTAATTGTTATTCGTTTTTTTAGGGTAAACACACTTCTCAGGGGCTTTCATTTATGAATTTTGTTTACTGCTAATACTATATAAGTTTTGCCATGAATTATTAGTTGGATGTGACTTACACAAATAAGTCTAATATTAGTGTTGAGGTTGTGTGCTTTAATAGGGTCTTTTCCATGCTTGAACTTAATTTTGATTTTGTTGCAATTATGATCTTGTAAAGCATACTTAAATCCACCTGACATTGCTGGAATAGATGTCATGGTCTTAGTTTTTGCTACCAAGTTTTATATGTCACCGTAATATTTTTATGATGGTAACCTTTGATGAAAAGCAGTTTGGGCAGACCTAGAGGACTTTGTTTTAGCACTGATGCAAAGTTCCTCAAAGATAATGGTTTTAGTTTTTCCCATTGTTGAAAATAAGGTACAAATAAACATTTGATGAGAATTTTCTTATTTACCCCATTGTTCAGAGGGAAATGATTGATATGCCATTTCACTCTAATCTGTAAGATGATAATTGCTTAGGTTTGCTCAATATTTGATTCTCAACACATGCTTTAGAATAGTTCACATAACCAACATAAATGAAATTTCTTTGTAGTATTCACAATCCAAGCTTGTAAAACCAAGATTTAAGCAATACAACATAATGCATTTAAAATTTTCAACATGATTGTTTTTTAAGGCAAAGAAAAGTATCCTAAAGACGGGGAACGGGTATACTAATAACCAAAAGATAAATACATGTAAGAGAGAAAGGTGAAACATAATAACCTAGCTTATTTGATTTCATTGTCTGTTGTAACTTGAGCAATGGATTATATGCATTGGACTACCAGATTTTCTGATACCTTCTTGATTACGACATCATGTTAATGTCCATATATTCAAAGGAGACTATATTTCTTAGTATATAAGGCATCGATACGAGTTACAAAGCTCTATGGGTGGCGCATAACCTCAGTTCTGACATTGGGCGCACAACAATGTTGGAGGCTTGACATATTCTATGACTTATGTATCGATATATTGAGCACTCCAGACATCACTCCTAGCTAGAGCTAGCTTAGGTGTGTGTGACTTAGTTCGAGTGATGAGTTGAACAAGAAGCCCACACTCGTGGGAATGAGTCCAGACAGAAAGACATGGCCGTGTAGCGTGACAAAAATAAGATACCTCAAACTAATTTGAGCAATGAAGCTGATTATTTCTTCTTTGTTATGCAGGCTATATCTCCCAACTCTCTGAATGAGCAAGCAGACCCCCAGCTAGAAAGAAAATCTTCAAAATCAAGCATATGGTATTTAACTTCCTAGATTTGGATCTCAATTAAATATTCACCATGAGGGGAGAGTTGTGACTCTTCATTTTCAATTTCTCATGTGATGCTTTTACAGTTTTACTTAAGGCATAATGGTTATGAAGAAAAAAAAATATTTCTGTCAAGTGCATGGATCAACTACATACATTTCTCTGATGTAAATTTAGTAAATTCTTGTGGATTTCTTTTTCAAAGGAAAAATTTCATCTCGATCTCATGTAGATATCTGTCAGGAAAGATAGGTTAAATGGGGAATAGGAGATAAAGGTGAACTCGGTCAATAAATGTTACAAAGTTCTGATAAATTCAAACACTTCATTGAGGATTAATTGATCTTTGTAAAAGAACTTACAAGATGCAGGTACCTACAAAAGCTCCATATTTCACTGGATAACAATGTTGAAGCATGTCTTCACAGGATAATCTCAAAGGAGGCATCCTATGTAACAGATACTACATGTGGTAGGCAGAAGTTGAGGACTTCCACTTATTTTTGCACCCGATCTCTAGCTAATGGTAACTGATATCTTGAATATGTTCATTATACTCATGGCAGATTGAAGCTCTTGAAAGGATATATCATGAGTGTCTCACACCCAGTTCAATGCATAGCCAACACCTTATTCGTGAATGTTCTATTCTCTCCAACATTGATTTTAGGCAAATCAAAGTTTGGTATATGAGTAGAAGGTAATTGCCTAATTACTGAAATTTTATGTTTTTATTTAGACTGGATAAAGGGTTCCAACTAATTTGGAATTAAGACAGTATTTAATTGATTGGTCTTCCTTTTCTTGAGTTTAGTCGAATCCAAGTATTCAGGAATTAAGGTGTGAATGGAAAGCTGTCAGAAATGAACAAAATAGCTGCTTCTGAAGACTAACTCAGATGTTAGATTTTTTCTTCCAAACAACTATTGTTTTAAGGACCATGTGAATACTGAATATTCTTATTTACATCCTCTTATGCTATCTTGCTTAATTGGCATTCCGGAAGTAGTGCGACTCTCCTCATTATTTTTCTTCCAATGTGGTAAACAAAGAAGTATACATCTAATTTTGGCACTTTTCTAAATTCAATTTCTTTTAATTGATTGGTGTTTACTTGCTTTCTATAGGTGCTCCAAAACCTCTCCTCATGTTGTGTTTTTGGAATAGCAAAGGATGGTTTAGGCTGATGATTACGGCCCGTTAAATGATAAATTCAGATGTGCTTCTGATATATATATTTGCAGATGCAAATGTTTTTATATATTTTTTTGCGTATTATTCTCTATGATATAACGCCCTTTTGCACATCTTCAGCAGAAAAAACTATCCTATTATACATGTACATAGTAGTGTTTCACTTAAGTTTACCCGTTTGCCACGTGTACAGAAAATTGTAAAATAGGCCTATGGCAACAGTTTTCTGGCAACGGTTATAAAACCATGGCGATAGAGTAGATACTGTAACGGTTACAACCGTTACAATAGCATTTGGATGAAATCAGCACACTTTAGATACTAAACCGTTCCAATTGGCACTTAACCGTTACCATAGGTTTTTTTATAGGAACGGTTTTATAAACTGTCCCAATAGATCTATTTATAGTAACGATTTTAGAAAAAAAAATTATATCGGAACGAGTATTTGGCCCCTCCTCGTTTTCCCCCCTGGATTTTGCTAAACCCGCCAACATAACCCCTATTTCCTTTTATTTCTTATATTCTTATATATTTTATTAATATAAACATAATAAGTAAAGAGTCCATCCATCTCCCCCACAAAACTCACACTACTGTCGACACCTCCAAAGCTCTCAAATATCCATTTTACTTTGAAAAATCCCCATCTCCTTTCCTATCTAGTGTCAGCTGATCCTTCAGCGTCTCCACCAACTAAATCGGAAGCATAATTCGAAAGATGAGAGTAGGCTCGAGGAGGATCAAAAGATTGATTCTCGATCCCCTAAAGTTAGAAAGCTGGTTAGACTGCAATCTATGCCTATGGAAGGAAAAGTCACGAAAAACGATCCATATGATCATAAAAAAAGGTTTGCCTATGCGTCTTTCTAGCGTACACGGGGTTCCTTGCGGGGTTCCTTTCGATTGGAACTTGTCGATACCTGGATCAATCAGCCTATTCTAGTTCGCCTTGTGGCTAACCCTAAATTCCCAAGTACCCAAATCGATTGCTAACCCAAAAGTTCCAAATCCCCAAAGTCCCAAAATCCATTTGTTTTACTCAAAGGAGATGAAGAACAGAGGAATAATTTAAAGGCAGCGATTACAAGTGAAAAAAATATTTCAATCGCGAGAAATTTTCCACCCAAAAGGCAATCTGTGAGAAATCAACTTCAGGTAATTTTTCTTTTCTAATTTGGGCATTTTCTTCTTTAATCGTTCTTTTTTTCTTAAAGCTTTATGGTGCGAGCAATGTATATGATTTCTTGCTTTCTTTTGACGTTTAGAACCAAATTATTTGGGTTTAATTTTTATTTGGGTATGGCTAACGTGGGTCAAAATTTATTTCGGTAAATATTGCGAATTCTTCTCTGAACTAAATTTCTCTGGAAAGTTACGTTGAATTTTCTATTGCATGAGCTATTAAGCTGGGTAGTTTGGGTCTAAGTTTGTTTTTATACCTATGGCAAAATTAGTTTAATCTTGGCCATTGCCGATTTGATTTGTTGGGATGAAATTGGGGAGCAAATAAATTGAAACAGTAGAATTCAAAGAGAGGTCTATTTGTGAGTGTTTATTAGAAGCTGTAAATTTGGATATAAATAGAGCCCTTTGAGGTTTTGTGGCTAAAGGCAACAATCATTTTTAGTAATAAATATTGGATTTCGATCCGAGAAAGAGCAGTTACACAAGTCTGGTTTTCTCGAAACTAAATAGTAGTAGAATTGTTGAATTGCAGAACCTTTCTCGGGTGGTATCGAAGGTGATAAATGATTAAAAGATCATTCACTGCTTATTCTGATTTTCTCTTTTATCATTTGTGGGGGAGGAACACAGGGGCATTTATGTGTAAACAAAAGGAGTTGAAGCATACTTCTGTTAGATGCATATCATATCCGGATATAAAAGACTTAATAATACCATTTGAGTCAAACATAGTAAGCACAATGATTTATCCCAAAATGGCAGTCATTTTCAATCTACTGATGGAAATTGTGAAATTTACATGATCCAATTCTAATACTAATTCTTCTTTTAGAAGAAAAAGAAAAACACAACCCTTAGGTATGACCAATAGGTATGAACTGAAGTATCAGATGTAAGCATGATTCTAAGGGATAAATTTTGGAAACAATAAACATGTAAGCATCTGATCAAATACAAATGATGAACTAAAGTGTGAGATTATTAAAACAGGATGTTCTAAGGGACTAACAAAGACATAAACTACGTGACAAAGCAAAATATTAGTTTTTCAGCTTTCTGAGAGGAGGGAGAGTGAAGTTTAATTCAAAAAGAAACACCGAAAAGCTCTATTCATTTTGGACTTTTGATGAGTTAATTTTGTTTGTTGGCTCCTGGAAGTACTATGCCTAGGGAATTAGTTGTACTAAACCTTTATCATTAAAGTTGATCCTTTGTTGAATGTTAAATTAATATGAACCTTGGTTAATTTTGGTGATTTACTTTTGTCATATAGGATTTTAATGGATAATGCAGATAAAAGTTGGATGAATCGCCTAAGATGGACGGATGAGTATATCCATGGAGTGAATGAGATTTTCTTGATAAGGCATTTGAACGAGCTTCCCAAGGAAATGAAATATTATGCCCTTGTAAAAAATGTATTAATCGCTATTGGCATTATAGAAATGTGGTGGAGGATCACTTAGTTGTTAATGGCTTTGTTGATGGTTACACCAAATGGGTTTTCCATGGGGAAGGATTTTCCTCTAGAAATATACCTCATCAACGCAATGATGATGAAAGTTCTAACGTGCGTGATGATATTGATGGATTACTTCATGATACATTTAGAAATGTAGAAGGCGAGCCAGAGCAGGAAGAAGGGATGAGAGAGGCTTTATCTGAAGATGCTAAGAGATTTTTTAAATTATTAGAGGAAGGAAAACAAGAATTGTATCAGGGGTGTGAAAACTTCACTAAATTGAGTTTCATCATCCGGTTGTACTTGTTGAAATCGTTGCATGGATTGAGTAATGTGGCCTTTTCCAACATGTTAGAGTTGTTAAAAGAGGTATTTCCCTTTGCCCAGCTGCCATAGTCTTTCAACAAGGCTAGAAACATGATAAAAGATTTAGGTCTTCATTATGAAAAAATTCATGCATGCCCTAATGATTGCATGCTATTTTGGAATGACAATGTAAAGGCCGATAATTGCTCCATTTGTGGGTCTTCGAGTTGGAAAAGTGTTGATAATGCCTTGACTAATAAAAGCTCTAAAATCCCTGTAAAGGTTTTAAGGTACTTTCCCTTAAAGCCTAGGCTTTAGAGGATATTCATGTGTCCCGAAACAGCCGTTGCAATGAGATGGCATGCTAAAGAACGACCCAATGACGGGAATATAAGGCATCCTGTTGATGGAAAAGCTTGGAAGAATTTTGATTCTCTACACCCATATTTCTCTAGAGATCCACGTAATGTTAGGTTGGGTATTTTGAGTGATGGTTTCAACTTATTTCGAACCTTAAGCATTTCTCATAACACGTGGCCTGTTATGTTAATGAACTATAATTTATCGCTATGGATTTGCATGAAGCCAGAATATATCATGTTGTCAGTGATTATTCCAGGTCCATCATCTCCGGGAAATGATATAGATATATACTTACAATCACTTATTGCTGAATTGAAGGAACTATGGGAAACTGGAATAGAAACATATGATGATGAAACAAACCAAACATTCTGAATGCGTGCAGCTTATTATGGACAGTTATTGATTTTTCAGTATTAGAAATACTTTCAGGATGGAGCACAAAGGGAAAATTGACATGCCCCACTTGTAATTATGACACATGCTCTCAATATCTCAAACATAGTCATAAGATGTGTTACTTGGGTCATCAAAGATTTTTGCCTCCTGATCATCTATCGCGGAAAGATAAAAAGTCATTTGATGGTAGTGAGGAGCATAGACCTGCACCTACTCCTTTGACGGGTGCAGAAGTATTTGAAGAGCTGCTTGAATTCAACAATATCTTTGGTAAGGGAAAAAAAAGACCTCGAGGTAACAAGGGTCCATGGAAAAAAAGATCTATTTTTTTTAATTGCCATATTGGGCGCATAATAAATTGAGGCACAATCTTGATGTGATGCACATTGAGAAAAACATATGTGACAATTTAATTGGGACTCTATTGGAAATAGATAAAAAATCAAAGGATCATATAAATTCTCGCTATGACTTACAAGAAATGGGGATACGAAAGGAGTTACAACCAAGAGAAGATGATGATAGAAGTGTAAGTTTGGCTAAATCTTGTTTTTATATTAAGGAAAATGAGAAAAGTTTATTTTGTACCGTCATAAAAAATGCTAAATTACCAAAAGGGTGTGCTTCGAATATTTCAAACCGCGTACATATGAAGGAGATAAAAATATCAGGGTACAAGAGTCACGATGCTCATTTTATAATGCATTACTTGCTCCAAGTTGTTGTTAGAAAGGTGTTGCCTAAGAATGTCTCGTTGGCCTTGATTAGGTTGGGCAATTTCTTTAGAGCCATATGTAGTAAGGTCATAAGGCGAAGAGATCTTGACAAAATATAGTCTGAAATTGTTGAAATAACATGTGATCTTGAAAAGATTTTTCATCCAACATTTTTCGACATAATGCCATATTTGCCTATTCATTTGGTGAATGAAATTAAGCTTGGAGGTCCGGCTTATCTTCATTGGATGTATTCCATTGAGAGAAACCTATGTAAGTACAAGGAATTTGTTCGTAATCGATCTTGTCCAGAAGTGTCAATAGCAGAGGGGTTTTTGGCTGAAGAGTGCTTGACTTTTTGTTCACGATACCTACATGATGGAGTGAAGACAAGATTCAGTAGATACCCAACTACGGAGGATGAGTGCCCTCAAAATTTGTCACCTATATTCTCTATAATAGGCCATCCAATTGGAAGCAAGAAAAAAAAGAATATTTTTCTCATGGACCCACAATTATGTTTTGAAGCACATCGGTATGCTCTGTTCAATACTGGAGATGAACAAGTGGAAAATTTTACCTAGTAAGATAAATTATATAACATTTAATTTTTTTCTATATTCTATTTTCTCTATGATATCATTGATCTTGAAATATTCATGATTGCAAGGAACATAAGAATTTAATTGGTAATCGCAATAGATCAAATGCATGGGAAAGGAAAACGAATCATAGTCGGGAATTCAACAATTGGTTTGCAGAGAAAGTTAAAAATATTGAAGTGCCCGATTATTTAAGATGGCTAGCTAAAGGGCCTAATACGATCGCCAAAAGATATGCTGCATATTTCATTAATGGATACCGATTTCATACCATCGAACGGGACTCCCAATGCAAGACTCAAAATAGTGGAGTGACTTTATCGGCAACAACCGATAGCTTTGCTAGCTCTAGGGACCAAAATCCCATCGATGGTGAGGTTATCTATTCTATTCAGGATATCATTGAGATTAATTATTGGGGTTGTTTTAGTGTTGTACTATTTAGATGTGATTGGTTTCGTAATAAAATAGATGAATATGGGTTAACTCGTGTGTACTTTAGGAAATTATGTAGCATAGAATGGAGAAAAGGTCTATTGATGTTTCGGAGTCTCAATTTAGGGAACTTCTTAAATATTGGAATTCTGATTCCTACAAGGTAAAACTGAATATCTTTCAATGATTTGCTGAAAATGTCTGATTTTCATTTAATTATAAATCATCTTGTTAGGGAAAATCTATTTGACTTTGCAATAATAAAAGTAAACTTANTTTTCATTTAATTATAAATCATCTTGTTAGGGAAAATCTATTTGACTTTGCAATAATAAAAGTATTCTTCATGTTTATTTCTATATGAGTGCTGCCGAATGTTAGTTAACAATGCTACACTTAAAGTGCCAGCGCTAGATAAAAGCTTTTCATGCTACAATTTCATTCATTATCAATCTGTTTGTCACAACAGTGTTCGCAAAGTCATTTTATGGTATTGAAATATCCAATAGCATTGGCCTAGAAAATGCAGGTCAATAACTTCAGGAAAAGTATGGTGGAGGAGTGTTCCCCATCCTTTATATTTGGGCTATTGGATTGTTGTCCGTTCAAATCCCTTTTGCCCTGATCCCCCGTCTTTGTCTTGTTCAAATCCCTAAAGGTATGTTCTTTTCTTCAAAAGTTTTGCTCAAGTGAACTGCTTTTACAGGTCAGCATTAGATATATTTCTTATTCTTTTCGCCTTGAATTTGGAGTTTATCCACAAAAATGTGAAACATCATTTCATAAAAGTCATCATTTTTATAACAGGTGGGGATCAATAACTTATACTATAATTGTTTGTGAGGAATATTCTTAAAAGATAAGGAGTGTTATTTATTAAGTTTCAGTGTCAATGGGGATTCTAATATAGATACAGGGACAATGATTGAAATTAGAGGTGGCCTCTTTTTCTACTCTCCCATTCTTTTTTGAAATGATGCAATTTTCTCACAGTTTATATGAAATCCAAATACTCTTTGGCCTCGACTGGATCTGCTGGTACATTTTGCTGATTGTGTGGCCTTCTTTTTTCAGTTATCTGTGTCTCCTGTATTTTCGCTGACTTTATAGTGTATCAACAAAGTGTAGTACTATGTGGGATTTGTCTGATTCACATCATTTTAGATCTGTACTTGTTCGGAAAAAAGAAATCTCCTGCATTTTGTCTTGTCTTGATCACTTGATTCTATTGTACGAATACATTCAAAGAAACTTCTATAGGTGTAGTTATGTAGATTGCCAACAAATCATTGCCTATTCATTTTATCAGCTTTTAAAGATAAAATATTAATCTTTGTCGCGGCATATCATACTATCACATGTTTCATGAGACATATAGTCCATCAGGGCTTTTCATTGTCTCTTAGAATGGATATTTTGTTAGGGGGATATAGTTTTATTGTGATCCCTATTAACATTGGTACTTGATTTAGAAAAGCTTACTTATAAGCATGTTTTGTGTTACTTTATGGCAGAAGGTGTCTTAGGTATCATATTAAAGTATGCTTCACAGATACAACTCATCCCCTTCCCCAAGAAAGATGAAGAAAAACAGAAAAATAGGGAGCTCCTCACCATCTTTGACAGAAAGAGCTCTGAAGAGCTTAGACAACAGTTAAAATTTATCACCAGTCTGCTACACCAATCCAAGTACTTATAAGTTATAAGTACTAGCATCATAATCTGAATTTGGTTAACTTCCAACTTATTAACTTGGTCCATTCGCTAAAATTTCATTGACTCATTTGTTTGCAGAAAATGTCCAGAACCAATATCGAGAATCGCAGAAAGTTGAGATATCCGCACACTGCTGGCAAAACAAGTTTTGCTCTAATCTGCGAGGTTTGATATTTTTCTGTCATTATTCTTTTAAATATGAACTTGCTAACTTCAATCAAAAATAATTTTTATACAACTTTGTATGTAACCAGAAAAAAAAAAAAAAAAAAAAAAAAAAAAAAATTAAGCTCTATGCCTTTAGGAGTTGCCGAGTCTAGATCTTTATGCACGTCTTATGTATATATGTATATATGTTATGAGTAGGTCGGGAAGCTGTTCCGATCACAGTATATCCATCAATAGAGGCTTG